>AWWV01009053.1:0-10602 GCA_001974805.1 Corchorus capsularis
CAATAAAGTGTTAGAGAGATTAAGAATGGAAAAATGTTCTGCTGGAATAGTTCCAATTCAGAAAGGGGACAAGTTCAGTCAAATGTAATGTCCTAAGAATGATTTGGAACGAAAGGCTATGGAATCTATTCCCTATGCATCAGTGGTTGGGAGCTTAATGTATGCCCAGACCTGTACTCGGCCAGATATCAGCTTCGCTGTTGGAATATTAGGCCGATATCAAAGTAATCCCGGAATGGACCACTGGAAAGCTGCAAAGAAAGTCCTTAGGTATTTACAAGGCACCAAGGATTACATGCTCACATATAGGAGAACAGATCATCTTCAGGTGATTGGTTACTCGGATTCAGACTATGTTGGTTGTGTGGACTCAAGAAAATCCACATTTGGTTACTTGTTCCTGTTAGCCGGAGGAGTAGTATCATGGAAGAGTGGAAAGCAGTCAGTTATTGCTACTTCCACCGTGGAAGCTGAATTTGTGGCATGCTTTGAGGCTACAGTTCATGGATTGTGGTTGCGGAACTTTATCTCAGGGTTTTGGAGTTGTCGATAGTATAGCTAAGCCGCTGAGAATTTTCTGTGACAATTCCGCAGCTGTCTTCTTCTCAAAGAATGACAAATACTCGAAAGGTGCTAAACATATGGATTTAAAGTATTTGTCTGTAAAGGAAGAAGTACAGAAACGCACAGTGTCTATTGAGCATATTGGTACTGACTTGATGGTAGCGGATCCGTTAACTAAGGGACTACCACCCAAAACATTTGTAGGGCATGTTGAAAGAATGGGCCTTATAGATAAGTCCTTGTTAGCATGATAGCATTTCGTATATATACATTATATAGTCTTGCTCTTACAGTTATGACATTGGATGAATTCAGTTAAAGTTGTGTTTCTGCTTATTATTTGTTATCCACATTATATAGTATACATTATTGTTTTGTGTGATGACATTATATGAGGATTATAGTGTTCCTCAATTATGGTTATTCTCCATAAGGCCATTTTGAACTGGGTTAATTATGTGATACATGGAAGGGATCAAGTTGTTATTAGACTTGTGACCGCCATGATCCGATTAATTCAATTCAATCAAAGGATTATGACATGAGAAATTCAATATAAAATGCGCAATTAAGGTATATTGAATCTTCAAGTCATTATATAGGCCAAGTGGGAGATTGTTGGATTTAATTTTAATTTAATTGGTTTGGCCCATATAACTTTGGGTTTTTCTTGTCATTAAGGGTTTTAATTGATGGACTTAAAATCCTAGTTAGACAAGGCCTTAGAGAGGTCCATAAGGTTTTAATAATCCTAATAGGGTTAGGACCTAAGGGGTTTGTTATATAAAAGGGATGAACCCTCTCCTTTCCCTTCATAACGTAAAAACACTTGACGGCTATGGTTTCTCATCCATCAGAGAAACAATTAAAGTAGAAGGAAGAAAGGAGAAAATCACCCTGTTCAAGATTTTCTAGAAAGGCTATGGACAAAGGTAAGTTGGTCTAACCTTCTTGTTTATTAATATGTATGTGGTTGATTTGTTTGGGTTAAAAGATCCAATCCTAAGATTGTGTTCATATTTTCTATTATGGTTAAATTGAAAATATGCTTTCAAGATCCCCCCAAAACATCACAAGGGAACCTCTTTCTAACGGTTTACTCTCTTGCAGGCCTCTCTCGGAGCTCGATCTCATGCCACGACATATTTCAGCATCAACATGGCTCAATTTGGTAATACCAACCTAGTGTAAGCTCTCAACTTGGTAAACTCCATGGACCATGGTGAGGTTGGGATTTTTTTAAATTAATAAATATTACTTATGTTTCTATAGTTATTGCTTAATCAAAGACCTAACTTTTTTAATTGCAATAATTAAGGGGTTTTTTCTTTTTAAGAAGGATACAATACTCAAATCTTGTTACCATCAAAACAACTAGTATAACGTTGCACAAAACCCACATACGATGGGACTTGAAACCTGAGACCTCACGGTCCAGAAAACATGTACCTTACCATTAAGCAAAATACTCAGGTACGTAATAATCAAGATCAAGGGTTAAACTTCTATGAATTGTGACTAATAAATAAGGGTGACCCTTTACCTAAAAAAAATAAGGGTGACCCTAATTTGTTACAAATTGAAAATATTAGGCCTTATTTATTTTAATTAGTAGGTTGGGCCTTCAATGAAAGGTCGTAACCAACCTGAATTTGACCAAGAATACGCATACTTTCCTCAAATATTAAGTGTTAAAAGTTAAAACTCAAAATCATTCTAGTTCTAGTATAATGTGATTGGATTTAGTTACTTTATTAATATTTTTAGATCTTAAAACTCGATTATGATCGCCGTCTACCAATTTTCTGCTTAATGTTTAGTGCCTAGGCCGGCATAAACATTCTGAAATTTAAAGGTGGAAAGTGGAACAATGCTAATAATAGTTTATTTATTATTTATGTCAGCCCTTTACTGGTTGAAACTTGTAGAAAAAACGAATGATGCCAAGGTTCTGGCATTGTTCTTGAAATCAAATGTGAGAAAAACCTTAATATATAAACTTCACATGGATTTGTAATGAAATTGAAGAAAACATTTCATGCTGTCAGATGACCAACCTGTTCTTTAATCCTCTTTCTTGAGTCTCTGTCTGGTCTAAATTCATTGTTGTTTCTTCTATTCTTCGTCTCAATAAAACTTGAACTAGAAATTTTCCAAAATTTCAGAAAGATCCCACTTTCAGTACATTCAAATCACATTGCATACTTGATTCACTTGTTCCTTCCGTAAGGCAAAAAAAAAAAAAATTGTCGTCATAGACAATTTTGTACCATGCCAAATCCAGCTTACTAGCTAAATTATCATCGACCCGAATTGATTTGAGTCATTCCTAGACTCGGTTGATCTTCTTGATAGAACTAGAAATGATATTGACCTGCAATTTCATAATGTGTGCATTAAACTGGCATATGAACAAGTACCCGAATTCGGTTCCTATTGTCTGCATTTTCATCTTGATCACAACTGTCAAAGTTGCAGTTTCCCAGCCTTCCATAAAAAATTGCAGCCTTGAGTTGGGATTTTCACATTCCTCGGATTCCACCTGTGAAAAGGGTGATTGGGGTGGATTTCTAAGCAAAAGTTGTTGTGGAGCCGAATTCCGTGGCTATCTCTATGCATTGGGGGTGAGGGCAAATAAAACAGGCCTGATATTTCTAAGTTCTAGTGAGCAGAAAAGTTGCTTGGCTTCAATGCAGAGAGTTGAAGAAAATGTCTGTGGGATTGAGAAGCTGACGATAGGTGCTAAAGGATGTTCGGATTACTCGCTAGTTGATGTTTCTGATAAATTGGGACATGAACTGACAAGTTTAAGTGAAAATTGCAAATCTTTGAGCTCTGATTTGTCGGCTGAATCTTGTGGTTCATGTGTTAAGAGCTGGAAACACATTGGAAGGAGACATTCCAATTTGACAAATTCAGAGTCCATCATGATCTGCAGATTTGCAGTGCTGGTTTCATTAACAAGTAGCATGATTGGAGATGATGAGAATATTGGAAGAATTTATGAGTGCATTTCACAGAAAAGTGATGATTACACCGGTATATATTATAATCACATCAGATTCATTGCCAAATGAAAGTTCCAATTTCAGGAAAATGGTTTCTAACAGATCACATTTTTCTTGGCAGAGAATCATGAATTAACATCAGAGTATAAAAAGAAGACAAAAGTTAGAACAGGTAATTAGTTCTCCATTTCTTATGGTATATATGAACACAATCCTAAAACCTGAAAGATATGATGATAAGTACTTATTGAAGAATTCTACATTGAAACAGGTATTTGGGTTCTGATCGGATGCCTTGTCGGGTTTCTTCTGATAATAATAGTTATCATAATGTGCATCTTGTTCAAAAGATGTCACAGATCAAAAAAATCATCCAAGAAACATGGTATGTTCCAACATTTTGTCCCTATGAGGCCTAAAGTTTTGCATAGGTAAAGGCAGAGAGCACATAATTATATTAATTCTGTTTTTTTTTTTTTTTTAATACAGCATTCAAGGATGTGTTGTTGATGAATCCAGGTTGTCCCAAATATCGGATTAAGGATGTTTATTCTGCTACAAACAGTCTAGATGAATCCAATTTCATCGGTGAAGGAACTGCAGGTAAGTATATGAATTACCTCTTATCAAACCAATTAATCTCACAGCAACCAAATCTCTGCAGGTAAGTATTGCAAAAACTTCCATTTCCAAGCATGTCTTGACACTCTTTCTAAATATTTTATTGAAATTTGTTTCCATTGCTGTAATTAGGTGCCTGACCCTGACTTATTATTTGTCCAATTTAATGTCTTTTCTGATAAGCACTTGATCTCAATTGGAATTTATGGTGCCGGTTCGAGTGACCGAGAAAACTGTTATACTCATATAACCCATAGCAGATATTCCTAAGAATTCCATTTTAAGACTGCTGACTTTCTTGTATTGTCAAATAAAAAAATATAAAAAGAGAATATACTTATTCTTAGTTCTATGTAGTAATGTCTAGCAAACTTGTTTGAAATTGTTTGCTTTGGTCAAATATCAATAAGCAGTGATGACATCTGAAAATATCGAAAATATAGTACTTCCCTGAAATCTATGTGCAATGAAATGATGGAAGGACACCAATTGGGAATATGATAAACAATAAAACAATGCTTCATCGAATCAATTCATGGTGTTCTGGATTTTAATCCAATGCATATATAACTTTTGCTGTGACAGGAAAGGTGTATAAAGGCGTATTGGCTAATCAACAGCAGATTGCAGTAAAACACATCATAAATGATGGAAATGTGGAGACTTTTGTGAGGGAAGTTACTAGTTTATCTCACATTAAACATCCAAACCTTGTAACTTTGCTTGGCTACTGTTTAAGTGAAGAAGAGTGCTTCCTCATATATGAGCTATGCCCCAATGGAAATCTTGCAGAGTGGCTATTTGGTATGTCTCTATCTTAAGTTCCAACTACATTAATGTTTCTGTATCTGTCAGATTTCAAGGACAATGAATCAAAAATCATTTACAACAGGCAAGGATAAAGTACTTTCTTGGATCCAAAGACTTGAGATTGCAATTGGTGGTGCTCAAGGTCTTCAATTTCTCCACACATATTCAGAAGGCTGCATAGTTCACCGCGATATCAAGGTTCATCTTAAAATAAAATATTTGTTACTGTAATAAGTGAAACCTGTTAATATTGTTTGTCCAGCATTCAATCAACTAAGTTTGTTGTCTGTCTTGCAGCCAACAAACATTCTCCTGGGACAAAACTTTGAAGCCAAGCTATCAGATTTTGGGTTATCAAAGCTCATTGACCTAGGCGAAACCTATGCGAGCTCAGAAGTCAGAGGAACTTTTGGTTATGTGGATCCTGAGTACCAAAGTAACCGACAAGTAAATTCATCAGGTGATGTCTACAGCTTTGGGATTGTACTACTACAAATCCTCTCCGGGAAGAAGGTTGTCAACTTGAACCTCAAGAAACCAATGGCATTAAATAAAATGGTCAGAAACCCTCCCATATTTTCTTCCATTGTGAACTCTTGAGTTGATATGACCATCAGAACTAACATATACCAATCATTTTTTCTGCTTCTTAGGCTCGAGTTATAAATAAAGGCGGTAGTATAAAAGAATTTGCAGATCCTAAACTTGAAGGGGAGTACTCTTTAGAAGCATTTGACCTCACATTTAAGCTGGCTCTTTCATGCACATCAGTTAAGCAAGAGCGACCATCTATGGAGCAAGTTGTTTTGGATTTGCAGAAGGCCCTTAACATATCAACACAGGAGAGGGACTGTACTTCAGAACCTAAACCAGACACACATTCGACTACGAACTAGGTAGAAGAAAGATGGAACCCTTTTTATAGTTTCAAAGGGAAATATACCACCATACAAAAGATATAATTAGTGTTATTTACAGTAATGAGATTTATTATATAAGTTCATATCAGATATAAAACAGAGTTAGTCAATAAGTTTGTTATTTTGAGAAATGACAGCTATCTTATTGAGAGCTACTACCCATATGTAAGTAAATCATACAAAATTTAATGAACCAATGGGAGAAGCTCTAGGAGAGAATGTTATTATTAATTGCATAAAACAAAATCAGTGCCTTCTCTGCTGAATTGAAGGCATCAGATGATGACAACTTGTGAGATAGAAAAAAATTACAACCATGCTGGATTCTTTAAAGGACTGACAACAGCCTTTATTTGCAAGTAACTACTAAGGCCATAAATACCCTTTTCTCTTCCATGGCCACTCATCTTGAACCCACCAAATGGAATTGCAGCATCAAAGATATCATAGCAGTTAATCCATACTGTCCCAACTCGCAATGCACGAGTCAAGGTGTTGGCAGTTTCTAGGCTCTGAGTAAAAACACCAGCAGCAAGTCCATAAGAAGTTGCATTTGCCCTTTGAATCACCTCATCAAGATCCCTATTTTAAATCAAAACATTGAATTAGAACCTGAAAAATACAAGAACATCAAAGCAAGACATAACTAGGATTACTAAACTTACTTGAACTTTAATATGGACTGCACTGGACCAAAAATCTCATCTGTAGCTATTAACATGTCATCCTGGTGAAAGAGTGAATATCATATTAGCTGTGCTAATATCAGACATAATTTGTAAAACGAATTATCAGTTTCGCAACCAAAATTACAGTTGCTGGAGATACCTTAACATTTGAGAAAACAGTAGGTTTAATATAGTAGCCTGTGGAACCAAGTTGTTCTCCACCAGTTTCAAGAGTAGCTCCACCTTCAATGCCAGACCTTATATACTTGAGAATCTTCTGGAATTGCGCATTATCAATCTAGAGTATAACAAAAGCAACAAAAAGTTCAGTTCCTTATGTATGATTTGGGTTTTAGCCAGAAATTCCTCACATAATTATAAACTAAATTTGAATATAGGGTAGTCATCACTTCTGTAATTGTCTTGTACTAATGGGCTTGGGAGAGAGCATAAGCAATGTATTAAAAGAATATCAATGTTCCAAGTGACAAGCTGACAAACATGATAAAGCACAAAGCCTTCTGTTTGGAAAATTAAGAGAGCATCCTGCTTCTCACCTGAGGACCTTGTTCAGTCCCTTTCTTGAAAGGATCACCAACTGCACGTTTCAGTGCTCGAGCCTTTGCTTTCTCTACGAACTCATCGTACACACTTTCGTGCACAAAAGTGCGAGAACCAGCGCAACAACACTGACCCTGAAGATAACAAGTAATGGTATGATATGACAGCTATTGACAAAATTTGTGGTTAAGAAAATTGTTCATATCCTATCATAGTAGTAGTACTAATTAACTGACTGAAAGCTACCTGATTAAAGAAGAGGGCAAAATGTGCAAGATCAACAGCCTTGTCAACATCAGCATCCTTGCATACAATGAAAGGGGATTTTCCTCCAAGTTCCAATGTTACTGGTTTAAGATTGCTGCTTGAAGCCATTCCAAGTACAACTTTACCTGTAGCACTGGATCCTGTGAATGACAGCTGCAAAGACGAAATGCTTAGATATATAAAATTTTCTATGGTTTCACTTTCACTTCTGTTCTGTATGCCTGCTTCCATCATAAACTGGACATGGAAATGGACAAAACAATTTTTGTTTCATATATTTAAGACAAACCCTTATTTTTAATTCTGAAAACTTAATGGTGAATTACCTTGTCAACATTCATATGACTACAAAGTGCTGCACCAGCTGTAGGACCAAAGCCAGAGATCACATTCAGAACACCAGGAGGAAGTCCAGCCTGAAATGATACAAGAATCATGGGATGAATGAAAGTCACAAATCAAACATAAAGGAAATGTGGCAGAAACATACATACCTCATGAAAAAGCTTGGAAACATAGAGAGCGGACAACGGTGTCTGCTCTGATGTCTTCAGAACAACTGTGTTCCCACAAGCTAAAGCAGGACCAACTTTCCAAGAATACAACAGAAGAGGAAAATTCCATGGAATGATTAGACCAGTTACACCATAAGGTTCATGTAGTGTTTGGACATGATACTCTCTATCAGCTGGCATTGTGAGTCCATGAATCTTGTCTGCCCATCCTGAAGAATAGAGGAAATAGCTTTAAGATTCTAACCCAAGTAACAACATTATAAATGAGTTTTTTCTGTTTGATTCACCTACCAGCATAATACCGGAACATCCGAACAACCTTTGGTATCTCAATATTAGCGGCTTGTTCATAAGGCTTCCCATTATCCCAAGTCTCAAGTGTTGCCACCTCTTCAGTGTGTTTCTCGAGCAAATCAGCAAAACGCAACATTATACGCGATCTTTCCTGTTCATATGCACAATAGGAACAGAACACAAGTAAAATTCTCATACACCTTTAACATTCACCATTTTCTTCAACCATGAAAATCAGAAGAACAAAAGAAAGTATGCAACGGATAAGAAAATGTTACATAAGCTGTCATTTTAGGCCATGGCCCTTCATCAAATGCTTTGCGAGCTGCAGCAACTGCACGATCGATATCTTCAGCATCCCCTTCTGCAACATGGGCAATTTCTTCTCCTGTCCTAGGATCATATGTAGGGAAGGTTTTCCCTAAGGCCATGAAAAATTTCATTGATTAGTTCCATTGCATACTTTCTTCTTATTTGCATGAAAATTTGAAGTTAAGAGCTATTTGAATAGATGGTGAGAGAACCTGATGCTGAATTGACAAATTTTCCATTGATGAGAAGCTGAGTATGGTCTATTTGAATAGATGGTTTTATAGGTTCATCAATTGCAGCAGAAGTACTAAAGCTATTAATTCCTCTTTGCAACCTTGATAATCTCCCTGCATTGCATTGATTTTTTGTTCAAATTCTTACTCAAATAAGATTCAGTCCCAATATCAGTCAACAAGCAATATGAACAGATCCAAAACAATGTTTACATTTTACTCATTAAATCATAAATAGGATTCTGCTTGAAGGTATAATAAAGATCTGTGGACTTGTTCTCAAAAAAAGATCTGTGGACTTCAACAAACAATTTCCTTAAATTTAACAACCTTCAAACCAAACCAGAACAAAAATAATTGATCTATGCATTTCAATTTAAGCAATCATCAATCCTAGAAGACATATGGAACACAGCTTGTAGCTGATGAGTAAAACATCAACAAATGTTACTAGTGAAAACTGAGAAAAGGGATCATGAATTTGTGATCTAAACAACCAAACATGGGAAAAATATAAACATATATATGAACATGTTTTAGTAAAAAAGAACAAAAGACAGGGATTGTAGTTCAGATTTCTTCTCACTTCTCAGGTTTTTTTTGTCCCAGGGAACATGAATCAAACAATGTTTTAGTTTCATTAAAATGAATTTCCTGCTAGAAAAACCTGATCACCAGAAAGAATCAAAGCATTCATTTCAGAGACAGAGAGGGAAGAAGACAGATCAGTGATCAGTTTTACCTAAAGAACATAAAGAAGTTGCAGCAGCAGCAGAAGATGAAGAATAAGAAAGTGAGAGCAATGAAGAGAGCCTCCGAGCAGCCATTAAAAGGTTTCAAAGCCAAACACACAATTGTTGTTGTTGTTGTTATTATTAAACTGTGTTTCACTTCTGAGTTCCTGAAACAGGCTTTGCTCTTTGAGTCCCTTTATGTAATCATTTTCAAATGGATACTTCTGTCACTGTTGTTGTCATAAGATGTTTTGTCTTTTTGCTCAACTTTCCCATTTCCCACTATGGTAATAGTCGAAACTCGAATGTAGATATCCAATTATTGATTTTTTTTCCCTAAATTTATTAAAATTTCTATATCTACGAGATTTAGCCATTGAATTGTTGATACTATATATGTAAAATACAAATTGAAATTAGAACAACTTGAGTTTAGTCAAAAAAAAATAAAAATAAAACATTAATAAAGTATATTTATCCGATAACATGACAGGAAAAAGAGAAAAGTTCAAAGACTTATCCAAGTTGCTAAAAAATCTGCCAGTAAACCATGATTTCAGCTTTTGATTCTCCAACTACCATTTGAATCTGTCATTTTTTTATATTTGTAAATGTAACCAAACTTTCAAACTATATAGTACAATTTAAGCTTCTGATCAATATAATATAAGCATCCGAACATTTAACTCAATTGTTGGTCCATGTAATTGATCCATGTTTCTGTATGTTAAGATCTCATATATATAGCCGTATTTGCGTTTTCTTAGTTTGTTTAATGATTTGCCATTGAAAAGTAGTGATTAATTATTTTTTCTAGAAGGGTAAAGCCAAGCCAATCTATTGTTTCTAGGTATAATTTTCCTTACTTGCCACAACAAGTTGGGATAAATAATGGGTGATAAGGAGCCGCCTAAATAGAAATTTCATTATTGCAGCAGATCAAATTGCAAAACTTTTACTTTTCAGTGTTGCCTCATTGTCTCTCTATGCTTAAAAAGTAATGTGCTAGTGGGAAATTGGGATTTGATTGATTTGATTAAATTCCAATTATATAGTACTAATCACATCTTGATTAATGGGGGGGGGGGGGGGGGG
>AWWV01009054.1:0-16231 GCA_001974805.1 Corchorus capsularis
ATAAGCATGTAATGTTACTTATTAGTATTACACATTTTCTTTTACCAAAAACCTGAAAATTTGCAAATTTTATATATGTATGAATCGAGCAATATATTCCATCTGTCATGGTTTTTAATCAGTCACAAAATTGAAAACAAAGTGGGACATTTATATAGATTGTTGTTAATTTTGGTTTCTCATTTACTATAATAATAATGTTGAGTGTCAGGATTTATCAACTATTGTAAATAAATATTCATGCACCAAGCTGAAAAATTGAAACAGGCAGGTAAGTTTTGTTTGGTATTTTGTTTGCATGAAAAATAGGGCAAAAAGCCAAAAACAGAAGAAAAATGAGTTTTGGAAACAACCTCTTATAAGGATACAAAACAAGACAACTTTGATTATGAACTCAGCAAATTTGATTGGAACGAACATTGCTGGCTGCATATATATTTTTTAAAGACTTCTGTGAACTTCTTATTGAGTCCCAAATCAATAGCTGCATTACTCTAACTTTTTCCAGTAAAACTTTGATGCTAACATTGTGGCTCTCAGTTAGAGTCGGTAAAATGAACCCAAAATCCGAAATCTGCTCGAATCCGAATTTGAAATTACCCGAATTGATCAGAAAAGTCAATGTCCCGAACCCGAACCCGAGGCAATTGTTAGGATTTTGATTCAAATCCCAAATAGATTTGGATTGAGATTTTTTAGGCCTATTGATTGTTGGACAAAAAGACTTGTTAATCAAGAATCCTAGTAGGAAAGGGATTGCTTGGAGGCTAAGTTTATACTAATATAAATAGAGAGTTTCTCTGTAGATTTTGTATGCTTGGAGAAAAGATTTAGTCTAAGGGTTAGATTTGGGTGGAGACACCACATAGGATAAAAGGTTTGGTCCTTATGGGTGTGTGTGTGATTGTTTGATTTGATTGATGTGAGTGTTAGTTTGTAGAGACCGAGCGAGAGTGCTCAAGATTGTTTGGGTTTGGTTTAGAATTGATTGTTAGATTGGGTTGAGAGATTGAGTGAGAGTTATTGATAATTATGTGTTGATGTAATTTTCTATAACTAGTGGAAATCTCTTCTCCTCCGTGGACGTAGGCAAGTTCAGTGCCAAACCACGTAAATTCTTCTTTCTTGTGTGGATGTTTATTATTTTGGTTGCTTCCGTTTGCATGATTAATTTGTTAGATTATGGTTTGAGATATCCGGGTTACAATAGCAACCCGAACCCGCCCGAACCCGACCCGAGCCCGAGATCAAAATAATATTAAAAAAATCAAGAATTATTTATAAAATAAAATTTTTCATTATTGTTTAAAAAAATCACATTTCTTCCTTTTAATATTAAATAAAACTATTACATATAAATAAATATAATAAAATTTATAAACTAATAGTCACAATTCAATGATTCATTAATCAATAGAAAAAAGTATTAAAATACAAAATATTTTTATATAACTTAGCAAAAGACTAAAAAGTCTAAACAAATAAAGAGTCTAAAAAGAGATTTATTAATAAAAAACAAAGAGTCTACAAAAGAGGTTTACGTCTAATAAAAACAATTACATTTGTGAACTGCAGGCTTTCAAAATGTGGGAATCTCTGAATGTCTCTAACGATGAGATGGTTCTTTCGTTAGTATTTTTTAACAATTACTCAATCTTTATACATACTTCCTCTGTTCCAAAATAACTGTCGTTTTTTGGATAAATGTAGTCCTAGGAATATATTGATTATCATGTTATATTATATACTCTATGTTATTATATTATAATTATCAATAAACTTATAGTAAAATAAAAGATAAACAATTATTTTTCTTTTAAAAAAAAGCTTGCACGTTGAATCGGAATGAGCTAGAGATTCGGATCGGACTCTAAATATCGAAACGAAAGTGAACCCGAACCCGACCCGGGCCCGAACCCGAAGCGCCCGAACCCGAACTCGCCCAATTGCCAGTTATACTCCAAGTTGATGCACATTGTTCTAGCTTCAGTGGAAACTCTGCAACTTCTGAATCCTCACCAATATCATAACTATCTTGGTAAGGCAATGACAAGTAGCCATAGCCATAGGTAGTTTCTATTCTAATCAACTCTTTTGCCATCTTCCTCTTTTTATACCTTATCCAGGCATTTTGTATGAAGCAAGCACCCCATGTTCTGTTAGGATTTTTTGCCTCAATTCCTAATTAGATTTGGTTTAGGATTTTTCTTGAGTTTTTTGATTGGTGGACAAGAATCCTAATAGGAAAGGGATTCTTGGAGTCTAAGTTTGTGTTAGTATAAATAAGCAGTTTCTGTTTAATTTTTTTGTGTGTGACAGATTGTGTGAGATTGTGAGAGAGAGAAAAAGCTGAGATAGCTTTATGTTGTTGTGAGAGAATCATCCATGTTGGGTTGATTAGATTGAGAGTTTGCGAGAGAGATTGTTGATTGTAATTGATTGATTTGGTAATGCAGATTTGTGGCATATGTCCACAAGAAAATTTGTTTTGTTATTTTCCGTTTTAATTATTTGTTTGGTTAATTCCTAGGATATCTGAAGTTACAACAAATGATATTAGAGCTTGGTTGATTGAAGATGGCAGACCAGCAGCGGATCAGCTTTGAAGTTTGAGATTGAGCCGTTCAATGGAACGAACAATTTTTAGATGTGGAAGAGTACGATAACAGATGTGTTAGTACAACAAGGATTGGGAGATGCGTTTGAAACCGATAAGCCTGCAGCGGTGAATGAGAACAGGTGGAAAGATATTCAACGAAAAGCAGTAAGTACAATTCGTTTGAATCTTGCTACTGAAATTAAGTATGACGTGTTAGATGTGAAAACTCCAAAGGAGTTGGTGGATAAGTTGGAGTCGATTTATATGTCAAAATCGATTGCTAACATGTTGTGTTTAAAAAGAGAATTATTTGGGTTGAAGATGAAGGTGGGAACAAGTTTAAGGACACACCTAAACAAGTTCAATAGATTGGTTACTCAGCTGGCAAGTGTAGATGAAGTCATGAAAGAGGTTGATAAAGCAGTTTTGTTGATTAATTCTCTTACCGATAGGTATGATCCTATGACTAGAGTTTTGATGGTTGGTAGGAAAACCCTGAGCTTGCAAGATGTGACTTCTGCAATTTTTGAGTATGATAGATTGAAAGAAATTGAAAAGAAAGATGAAGAAAATGGTGCTCTCATGGTGGAGCGTGAAAGAACTTATGGAAAAGATAAGAATGATGCAAGATCGAGGGGTAGATTCAATGAAAGAGGAAGATCAAGTTCGAGGCCAAAGGTTGATTTTAGCAATAAGGAATGCTATTATTGTCATGAGATGGGGCACATAAAAGCCTATTGCAAGAAGTTAAAGGAAGATTTGGGGGATTTCATGAAATCTAAAGAGAAGAATAAGGCTGGTGTTAATGTTGCTGCTGCTGATAGTGAGAAATATTCTGATGAAGATGTTGTTTTGATGGTGCAAGAAGAAAAGAAAGACACTAGAGATATGTGGGTGTTTGATTCTGCTTGTTCTGAACATATTTGCACAAAGAAAGAATGGTTTTCGAAGCTTGAAAAGTGTGATAAGCCTGTTTGCATGGCTAATAACGGTGAAGAAAAAATTGAAGGCATTGGGAGTGTGAAACTCCGTTTGCATGATGGAAGTGTCAAGATGCTTGGGAATGTGAGGTATGTTCCAAACTTTACAAGGAATTTGATTTCGCTTGGAAAGTTGGATAGCTTGGGTTATGGATATTCTTGCCGAGGTGGAGGCTTGAAGATCGCCAAATGTTCGATGATTGTTATGAAAGGAGTGAAGAACTCAAAGAATTTGTATGAGTTGATTGGAAGCACAATTAGAGGAGATGGATCGGTATCTTCACATCAAATTGAGAAGAAGGATGTGGATTTGTCAACAAAGAAGAAAGTCACTTTTGTGGATTTGGTCAAAAGGTGGAGCAATTAAGCTTTGATGAAGGAATTTGAGTCAAGGTGGAGATTGTTAGGATTTTTTGCCTCAATTCCTAATTAGATTTGGTTTAGGATTTTTCTAGAGTTTTTTTTGATTGGTGGACAAGAATCCTAATAGGAAAGGGATTCTTGGAGGCTAAGTTTGTGTTAGTATAAATAAGTAGTTTCTGTTTAGTTTTTTGTGTGTAAGAGATTGTGTGAGATTGTGAGAGAGAGAAAAAGCTAAGATTGCTTTATGTTGTTGTGAGAGAATCACCCATATTGGATTGATTAGATTGAAAGTTTGCGAGGGAGATTGTTATGATTGTTGATTGTAATTGATTGATTTGATAGTGCAGATTTGTGGCATAAGTCCACAAGAAAATTTATTTTGTTATTTTCCGCTTTAATTATTTGTTTGGTTAATTCCTGAGATATCCGAAGTTACAACATGTTGGCCATTGGTTAGAGTAATACTGGAGTTTCTTACTTTGAAGCCCCTTCAACTGGTGCACGAAGAATTGCAAGTCTTCTGCTTTTAGTGCAAAGGCTTCAACTTCACAAAAATCAACCAATAAAATTGTGCAACATCAAGTAAACTTATATTACAATTTAGACACAATTTTAGCCTAATGTTTAGTTCCTTTTAAAATTAAACAATACATATATAGAGTAAGTCCCCAAATTGAAGATATTATTGGGATAAAATTTTAGAAAATTGTTGATGTGGCACAATCTTAGTAGTTGGTCCCATAGATGACGTGGTGGGTCCGTTTCACCTAATATTTTCTCATATAGGCATGGACTTATCTTGATTTATACAAGTTAAAAGTAAAACCAACATGGTCGTGGATTCGGTTGAATTTTTTTTTTTGGAATGTTAACAAATTTATAGCTTTAAGAAATATTTATTAGACATTTTGGTTTTGGAATTCTAATGTTTTTTAAAAAATGACAAATTAGTCTTTAAATTTCTAAAATTGCTAATATTACATAAATGAACTTATAAATAATTGAAAAATTAGTCCTTTGTGAACGAAAATTGGTATATCTCTGTTAAATTTCGTCTAATGAAAAAAATGATATGAGAAAAAAATGGAAGATCCTTTTCCGCCTAAACTAATTAATCATTGATATTATTTCATCCGCGTTAATTAATTTCTTTGATTTAATTTTATTCGAAGTTTTATATCAAAAATGATATGATCATTATTTGTTTCCTTTTTTACGATATATAGGTAGAGGTGGCAATCGAGTGGGTCAGGGTTTGGGTTTGGGCCATCGGGTTCAGACCGTTTTCGGGTTCGGGTTTAAGTTGGGTTCGGGTTAAATTTAGGTCGGGTTGATTCGGGTTCGGGTTAAATTTGGGTCAAGTTGATTCGAGTAAATTTTGGATCAGATTAATTCGGATTCGGGTTGGGTTTTGGTCAAATCATTTACCCATTTTTCCCCGGATGAATAATATCATAAACCTTTTCAAATTTTATATGTAATTTATTAGTTTACCTTTTAAAACATATTCATATAAAAAACTATACACCATAGATGAAATTTTCAGAAATTATTATTTATTTTCAAATATTAGTATTGAATTCAGGTTTTTTCAGGTTCGAGTTCGGGTTTTATCGGGTTTCAGATTTGTCGGGTTCTGATTTTTTTGGGTTTAAAATTTTCGGGTTCGGGTTCGGGCGGGTCAGGTATTTGACTTTTTTTAGTTAATCGGGTTCGGGTTCAGGTTTTTCGGGCAGATTTTTCTCGGGTCGGGCTCATTTTACCACCTCTATATATAGGCATGCATGGACTAAAAAGTTGATACCTTTAAGAAATGTTTATTAGACATTTTGTCTCTTGATTTTTTTTTTTAAAAATGACAAATTAGTCTTTAAACATTCAAAATTACTAATTACATGTTTGAATTTATAAATAATTGACAAATTAGCCCTTTGTGAATGAAAATTGGTATGGCTCCGTAAAATCCTGTCCTATTGTTAAGCGTACCAATTTCCCTTAAAAATGACTAATTTGTTATTTTTTACAGGTTTAGATGTGCAATTGGCAAATTTGGAAGTTCAAGGATTAATTTATCCATTTTTTTAATAAATTCAAAGTCAAATATCTATTTAAGAAAGTTCTCAAATTTGAGTGTTATGATTATGGTATACAAAATTAACAATGTGTGTAAATATTTAAGTTCACAATGAGTGAATGGACATGATAAACGTTCTCTCAACTCCAAATTATTTAGAACTAGAAGAGGATAGTTGTTCAACTCCAAATTAGTTGGAATTCAATATGACTATCAGAATTATTTTTTAAAAAAATCTTTCACAACAAATAAGAATAATTTTTTTTATAATATTTATAAGTTTACCTTGTTTGAGCCGGATTGGCCAACTATAGGGGTAGAACTCTCCCTACAATGATTTTCTACATTCACTGAACTCGAACCCAAGATCTTACTTAAGGGGACTAACCACTTGTTCATAACAAACATAAATAATTGATTATGTCTAGACCTGTCTAAAATCTGGGCTACCCATACAAACTCGTAGGCCCACCTAAAATTTGGGGTTTGGACAAGATTTATAGGCCCGGGCTTGAGAAATTTTTTAGCCCTAAACAAGAGTAATTGTGATGTCAAAAAAAAAAAAAAAAAACAAGAGTAAAATTGATCCAATTGACCCGAATATCTTAAACGGGTAATCCCTCTTTTAAAGCTGTCGGGTTTCATTCTGCAAATATCAAGTGACGTGTTTAGAGTTCATAATATCTTTTTTGAAGAAATAGAGTTCATAATATCTATCTGCCAACTTATTTGTCTTTAGTCTTACCATCTATGCTAACAAGGTTTAAACTTGATAAAATTCTCATTAAACCCATCTGGGTTTCAAGTTTAATATCTCTAAATTCAGTTCGTCAATCCAAATTTGTTGCTGGTTTCTCCTCTGAATATAAGAAACAAGCTCCAGTCTTTAATAACCCAATGGTTGACAACAATGGCGTTGCTCCAGGCATGTCCCCTGTCATTCCTGGTTGGTTCTCTGAATTCAGCCCAATGTGGCCAGGTAAAGTTTTCTTCTTCTTCTTCTTTCCCTTTAAAGTTGCAGGAGTAATGGGCTTTTAAAGATGTAAAATTTTACTGTTTTCTCTTTTAATTCTAATGTATTTGATTGGGTTGTTTTTTTTATTGCTTTTCTTGGTTTCTTTTAGATACTGCTTTTCTTTCAATTTGTGGGACTATCATATTAAATAGGGGGAAAAAGAGTTTTGGAGTTGCTTGCTAGTTCATAACAAGGTGAAATACACTGAAAATTGATCCAACTTTTTGACAGGGGAAGCGCATTCTTTGAAGGTAGACAAGGTACTATTTCAGGGGAAGTCTGATTATCAAGATGTTTTGGTATTTCAGGTATTAATCATTAGGGAAAAAAGATCTTTATTTGCACATTTCAATCTGGCTCTTATTGATTGTATAGTCTTTAGATATTGAATCCTTTATTGCTGTCAATTATCATTTTGCAAATTCTATTTCTTGTTGCAGTCGGCTACATATGGCAAAGTGCTTGTCTTGGATGGAGTGATTCAACTCACTGAGAGGGATGAGTGTGCATACCAAGAAATGATCACTCACCTTCCACTTTGCTCCATTGAGAACCCAAAGAAGGTTCAGTTTCAACATTATAAATTTAATATTTATCTCACTTCTCATATTATTTATTATTGATGTTGAGCAAGTAATGTTAATCTGGGTATTATATTCTTCATCAGGTATTAGTCATTGGTGGAGGTGATGGTGGCGTCCTGCGTGAAGTGTCTTGTCATTCTTCTATTGAGCAAATAGATATATGTGAAATAGATGCTATGGTGGTTGATGTGAGTAAATTACATGCCCTCATTCTTGAGCAATTGTCATTTTTTTTTTCTAAATTGATGTATTCATCAGAACAACCTTAGCATGACACTTTCTTGTCAAACAGGAAACAAAGTTTTCAACTGACTGAAATTAATAGGCGAAACTCTTTTCCTGTAATGCAATGGGTTGACTTTATCAGATTAGGGTCATTTTCGATTTTTATCTGACATTGACATTCTCCATTATTTTTTGTAGGTCTCTAAGCGTTTTTTCCCGAATGTAGCTGTTGGATATGAGGACTCACGTGTTAATCTCCATATTGGCGATGGTACCGTTTGCAGTCATATTTCCTTACCTTGTTTGTCTTGTTCAATATATACATTTTAAGGTTTTCTCCCACTTCAAAACCATGCAGGAGTTGAATTTCTGAAAGCTGTTCCTCAAGGTACTTATGATGCCGTTATAGTTGATTCTTCTGATCCAATTGGTAAGTTTCCTCTTCCATTTAATTTTTAGGTATGCTTTCCTGCAAATAGATATGCTCTTTCTTCAAAACCTTATGTATCCATTTGTATACAGGACCTGCAGAAGAGCTTTTCAAGAAGTCATTTTTTGAGTTAGTAGCAAAGGCCCTTCGGCCAGGAGGTGTAGTTTACACACAGGCAGAGAGTTTATGGCTTCACCTGAATATCATTGAAGAAATTGTATCAAACTGTCGCCAAATATTTAAAGGTTCTGTCAACTATGCATGGACTTCCGTGCCTACCTATCCAAGGTATGTATATTTTCTGAAGATTAATATGTGTATATGGTCAAACTGGTAGAATACATTCATTTTGGTGGTTGTAACTTGCAGTGGGGTGATTGGTTTTATGCTTTGCTCTACTGAGGGCCCTGTAGTCGATTTCCGGCATCCTGTGACTCGAGTGGATGTGATTGGCAATAACAATAAAGTTAAAGGACCCCTGAAGTTTTACAATGCTGAGGTAGTTCAATTTAAGATCTAATACTCCTTTATTATTCTCAGCTTTTTTTTTTGGTTAACTTGCACAATTTTTTTTTATATTGGTCCAGATCCATTCTGCAGCATTCTGTTTGCCCTCATTTGCAGAGAGAGTGCTTAGGCCCAAGCTCACTTGAATTATCAGTCTTTGATTCGCGTTTATGTTGCATTTGGTGATAAGCTAAAAGGGTAGTCTTGAAGTAGTTTTCTGGTAGTGCACAAAGTTTTCTGCAGCCAAATTTATAGGTAACCATGCACCAATAAAGGAATTTATTGGTAGTTATAGTTTTGTTTTTGCTCATTTAGGGATAAATATGTTAAATTATTATTTAAACTCAACTGTTTTCCTTTTTAGTATGTATTTGTTCGAACACAGATCAATAAGAAGTTACAGCATGAAAATTTAAGAGTACAGAGAGCTAGTAAAACTAGAATTTTAAATTTCTTGTTCATGCTTTTCTTGGAATGATTCGATGTAACAATTTTACAGATCGACTCAAATGCCTATAACTTATAACATGATGAGAATTTATCAGACAGGCCTGCCCTACTAGTCATTCCTGAACTTTCCCATGCTCGACATCTGCATTTGCGTAGGAACTCTGCTTCTTACAATCATAGAAGTATATGGTGATAGACACCCACATTAACAAGTTTGCGAAGCAAACAAGGCCGATATGCACTACTGTGATCACAATCCTATTTCCTCCATTGTCCCATAGATATAAGAATCTAAGAGCAAATCTCCAACCATAGAACCCGAGCATTAAGAAAAACCCACCTGCCCTGTTACGTCTAGTGAGAAATGATGAGATGATTAATGCTACATCCCCTTGCTTTTCTTCCAGGATTGAAATCACAATTGCCATGTTCCATATAGCACTCCACTCTATGTTCTTGGCTAATAGAGCTATAAAGAGCACCCCGAATAGCAGCATGAAGAAAACATCTGCTGATGTAATGTATATGTTTGTCGCAAAGGATAGCAGCCCTAGGAATATAAGAGAAGCTAAGGAGAGAGAACAGATGGATGTGATCAGAGGCCCTTTGAACCTTGTTTCCTTGACAGGTCTGCATAACATGTTCTTGAGACTAATGGGTTTTTCTCCTGCATAGATTATCGACGCCACATCCACAGTTGCTATAGTGTTGAAGAGGTCTAAGAAATGGAGAATCCCCAGATACAAGAAACCCAGGAGAAGGACCTTGGGAGAAACTTTCCCCAACAAGTTCCCTATGTCCTGTACTTTTTCGTAATCATCACCGAACATTCTGAGGAAAGCTGGATCAACTGTTTTCCCCAAGACATCAACTGTTTTCCCCAAGACATTTTGCGTTTCGATCAGGATACTCTGGAGGATGACTTCATACAAGACCTGGAAGCAAAAGAGAGGGAGGGAAGTTAGGAAAGTGAAGAAAATGAAGTTGGGATTCTTGAAGGTGATTTTCAATGATTCTTTGATTATCTGAAAGACCCCTAGTCTCTCTTTCCTCCCCGATACTATCGATGAGTTTTCCATCTCTCTCTAGATTTTCCTTAGCCTCTCTTAGGAGGATCAGTTCTTTCCAAATAATAGATGAAGGATTCTATGCAGGTCTTTGCTGGAGTTGACTTCATTGTCAATAACTTGTCATATACGTACGTCTTGGTGGAAAATGCAGGGAAATAAATGTAAGTGGGCTGATTATCAATTCCTTGATAATGCCGATTGGTTCGGAAGGCACAAGGTCGATATGGACGTTAGACTTTTGTTGCATTGAACAACTTCTTGTCTTGGTTGACTTGAACATATAGCAGACAGGACATAAGATAAGACTAGGAATAAGATACTAATATTGTCCTATATATTTGGGTTTTTGTTGTTATATGGCCTTTTGGGTTTGGACTTTACTGGTCCATTGGATTGAACTAGGCCACAAGGCAGTTGGGTTTAGCCTGCTACATAGAATTTGGGCCTTAAATGTCTATCTCTGCAATACTTCATACTTGTAGTTTTTGCTAGTTTATGACGTATAGACTCGGTTTCGTGGAAGTTATCATAGAATCATGACGTGACACAATTACATGGGTTCATTCTAAATCTGAAACCCCATCACAGTTAATGCATACATTTTAAGATTACACTTTGTAAATGCAATGCTAAACTTTGTGTCACATCTTTGTTCCGTGATAACTTTCATAGAATCGAGTTCGTGATAGTCTATTATTTCTGTCTAAATAGATGGCTGAGGTGAGAGCAGGTGTAGCTGCCTATAATTGTGATTACAGTAAAGAGTCACTGTCACTAATACTGTAATTGCCTGTATTAAAGGCAGACCTATAAGATTAGTTGTAAGAGTGGGATTGCATGGTCAAGTCCTGATTTGAACATAACTCTAAATTCTCAAAATCCTTGCTTCCCAACAAACAAATGTCTGGGACAAAGCTTTCCCTGCCTATGTTTTTATTTAGTTTCAGAATCCCTTGTGTCAAACTCATTCTCCCTTAACTTCAAACACAAACTAACACTTAATAATAAGCTTCTTAAGATTGTTGATTTGTCTTGAGAGGTTGAAATCATTGTCCTTTGGGCTACACAATGCAATAGCTGGACCACAGTGTAGCAAGTGGCTGGCTGGCCACAAAAAGTCGGCCTGCAAAGGTTACTTTCAGATGATGGGAATAGAGCCTTTTATGAATATTCTTGATTGGAGTTCATAAGAATTCAGAAAACAAAAAATTGAATTTAAGGTTCTTAGACTTTATATTTTATCTTTATCTTTATCTTTATACTCTATAATTCTAAACTTTAGAAATCTTGATCTGAAATATCTAAAATATCCTTTTTAATTTTAAAATTTTAGTATTATTTTAAAAGGTAAACATGTATTTTCATTTCATTTAATTATGTAAGTATTAATATAAAGATATTTCCTTCAATCTCTTAATATCTAATAAAATACCAAATCTTAAAATAAATTCCACTCAAATCGGATTTTCTCCTCTTTATTTAAAAAATTAAATCATAATACCCTCATTAAATTGCTAACATAAATTTGTTAACATAATTATTATTTTTTTGCTTACTTCCTTGGAAAATAAAAGGCTTTTTTGCTTACTTCCTTGGAAAATAAAAGGCCGACAGTTGAATATAAAATAACTCTCTTTAATTAAGATCTATACATAACATAACATAAGTTAAAAATCTTAACTCCTCCAAATTAATTATCATTAAACTTTTCTACCAAAAAAAAATTATCATTAAACTTGAAACCCATTAAATTATAGAAAAGCAAAACAAAAAATTAAATTGATTCTCTTGAGTTCCTCCTCAATCCCAAAATTATATCACAATCATGTTGCATTAAATTTAGTTATAATCTTATACAAGTTTGACTTATAGGTCCGGTGTAATTGGTTGAATTGTGATGTTTGTTTTTCAAATATTGAAATAGTGAAATTAGCTATTATGGTGTGATCTCAGAATAACAATAGTAAGAATAAAATTTTGTTGAAAATATTCATGAAACACTAACAATGTGTTTAGATTGAGGCTCTGGAGGGGATGGGATGGGATGAGACAGAAATGGAGGTTTTATTGGCTAAAGTCTCATGTTTGGATTGGAAATTAAATTTGATCTGTGAGTTTTAGAGGACCAACTTTGGTCCCCCAGGATCCTTATAAGTCCACCTTTTTTGGTAATCCAAAGTTTTTATTTATAAAATGTTAGGCGTTCCCTTTTACATTTTAAACTGTCCAAACAATAATTTGTCATCCTTTCCTTTCCTTTCCTTTAAGAACCCTCCTTTTCCATAATTTTTTTTGCTTACTTCCTTGGAAAATAAAAGGCCGACAGTTGAATATAAAATAACTCTCTTTAATTAAGATCTATACATAAGCTAAAAATCTTAACTCCTCCAAATTAATTATCATTAAATTTTAAACCCATTAAATTATAGAAAAGCAAAACAAAAAATTAAATTGATTCTCTTGAGTTCCTCCTCAATCCCAAAATTATATCACAATCATGTTGCATTAAATTTAGTTATAATCTTATACAAGTTTGACTTATAGGTCCGGTGTAATTGGTTGAATTGTGATATTTGTTTTTCAAATATTGAAATAGTGAAATTAGTTATTATGGTGTGATCTCAGAATAACAATAATAAGAATAAAATTTGTTGAAACTATTCATGAAACACTAACAATGTGTTTAGATTGAGGGCTCTGGAGGGGATGGGATGGGACAGAAATGGAGGTTTTATTGGCTAAAGTCTCATGTTTGGATTGTAAATTAAATTTGATCCGTGAGTTTTAGAGGTCCAACTTTGGTCCCTCAGGATCCTTATAAGTCCACCTTTTTGGTAATCCAAAGTTTTTATTTATAAAATGCTAGGCGTTCCCTTTTACATTTTAAACTGTCCAAACAATAATTTGTCATCCTTTCCTTTCCTTTCCTTTAAGAACCCTCCTTTTCCACCATTTCCTTTCCTTTAGTAATCCTCCAAATAAAATTATCCAAATACAGTGTAAGATTGATTGACATATACACATAGAACAAAATAATAAAATTAAACTCCTAATTTTATATATAAGGACTTTGACTAACCATCAGTCTATACCATATTTTTTAACCCTAAATATCTTTTAGCTTTCTAATTAGTGACCATAAATGAGAAATTTGATAACCAAAATTACTAAGAATGTAAAGTTATTGAATTAATTGATAGTAGTAGTATGCTTTTTTTATGATCATTATAGATTCTTTTTGTAACGTTAAATAAGAAAAATTGGTAGCCTTCATTACTATGTAAGGATTGGTAGATACAATTTTAATAAAATTTATAGGTTTTTTAGTAAACTTAAATAATAAAATTGTAACTTTTATTAATGATAAGAAGTTACTAAAATTAATTAGGATGTAAGGTTATTCAATCCAAATAGTACTATAATGTTTTCCATAACCTTTATAACCTCTTAAGACATCTTGGATAAGAAAATCAGTACTATACATTTATAATGTAAGGTCATTGAATTAGTTGATAGTACCATACTTTTTTATGATTATTATAGGTTTTTCAATAATTTTTGAGAAAAGAAATGGTAAATCTTCACCATTGATGAAGTTTACTAATATGGTTAGGAATGTAAGGACTAAGGATTGGTGAATACAATTTTAATAACTTTTATAGCTTTTTTTAGTAAATTACTTAAGTAATAAAATTGGTAATGTTCATTATTGATAAAAGTTACTAAAGTTAATAAGGATGTAAGATTACTTGAATCTAGATACTACTATAATGTTTTCCATAACCTCTATAACTATTTAAGTAACCTTAGATAAGAAAACCAGTGACCAATATTACTAATAATTTAAGGTTATTGAATAGTAGATTGTAAAATACCTTTTCGGATAACCACTACACTTTTTTAGTAATTTTAGATAAGAGAATTGGTAACCATCATTATTTATTATTTATTACTTTTTTTTAGGAAAGTATTACTGTCACACCCCGACCCGGAAGTCGAGCATGGACAACCGTCGTGTTACCTCGAAACACGAGTCGGCCAGTCATTGCGCTTCAATTACTTATTATACTTAAGTTATTAAGGATTTAAGGTTACTTAATTTTTATTGATAGCATCGATAGCCTTTTTATAACCTCTAATGTTGGTGTTTTTTTTTTTACTTATGTAAGAAAATCCCCAACTCATCTGAGAAAAATATAATCCTAAATGAAATAGGTAGAGAATATAACAGTACCGTTTTACTGGAAGAAGCGGTCTCACACGGGCTTAGATCATCTTAGGCAGGTATTAGTCAGGTTGCTGGCTTGTGCATCAAATTCTACACTCCTTTCACCGCCCTCTCTTTCTCACCGATTTTGCCTTTCCTTTAACTCTTCAAAAAGGAATGAAATGCTTCTTCTAAGTCCGAGCAAAGTGACGAGTGGGTAACGGTAGGGAGATAAAGTTTTGGCAAGACTGCTGGCTTCAGTATTATTTACTTACTAAGGATGTAAGATATATCAATTAAGAATATAAAGTTGCTGAATTTGTTGATAGCATCATGTCTCGGTCCTAAAACGTCTTTTTTAGGTATGTAATAAATAACATGTCCCTAGATAAGTCTCAATCCTATAAAACGTCTTTTTTTTATGCATCTATATTTGATTAATAATACTATCTATGTAACAACACCGGAACATAAAAGTAATAATAAATTGCAATAGATGTAACATAAAATCAAGAAAAGATATTGTAAATTTCTCTGCAATTTTGTGTTAATTGGTGTTAAAAATTTTCAAAAGATTTAATTTTGCAAAAGAATATGAAATCCAAAAATAGAAGAAAGAAAAATCAAGCTTTCTATATTCCAACAACGATACTTGATGCATTCAATTAAAAATAGAAAGCTTATTCTCATCCTTCATTTTCAAGAGTTTCATAATTTTAAAATTAAGATAAGTTTCAATTGTTAAACCAATAAATTTTCCTACGTATCATCAATATTAGTGAGAAGTTCTTCAAAGAATGGTTTAGAGGAGAAAGAAAATAAGATGAAAAGAGGAAGGAAACAACCTTAAATATATTTATTATTACCTCCCCATTGTGGATTAATTAGGAATATTAAGTGATATTAATAGGATTTTTGGTGCAAGTTAGAATATAGTAGTAGCATTCAAAACTTATCTGATAGCATTACAGTTATTTTGATAACATCTTAAACAGTTTTAAGTGTTGTTTTTATGTTGAAAAAAAGTTTTAAGTATTTTTCTAATGTTGCAAAAAAAAAACAATTTTAAGTATTTTTTAAGTAAGACAACTCATAACCTTTATTTTTTTTAATAAAAAGTTACTAAAATCATTCAAGAGCGCTATTAAGTTTGGAAAGCATTATAATTATTTTGATAATTCTTATAACATTTTTAATTATTTTAGATTACAAGATTAGTAACATTTTCTAAATTATTGAAAATTAATTTATCATTTTTTCGTTAAAAATAAATTTGCTAATCATTTTATCAATAATAAAAGTTATTTAATTTATAATAGTTAGTTACTGAAAATTTATATACTTTATTAAAAATATTATACGTGAACCAACAAATTCAGTTAGTTTTCATATAGTGATATATATTAGGTAACAATATCATCAACAATGGAACCTATTAAATTTATGGAAAAATATTTTTGTCCCGCCTGGTTTTATCGCATATTATTCTGCCAATTAATTAAGGTAATAATTTAATTCGAGGTTTAGACTATAGCTTTTTTTATAATCTTCACAACTTTTTTATAATCTTATATATGAAAATTGATAATACTCATTAAATTGATGAAATGCTACTAAATTTATTAAAGATATTAGGTTCCTAAATTACCTTATAATACTATAACATTTTTATAACATTTATAACTTTTTTAGCAATCTTAAAGAAGAAC
Organism: Corchorus capsularis; assembly: GCA_001974805.1. Classification (NCBI taxonomy): domain Eukaryota; kingdom Viridiplantae; phylum Streptophyta; class Magnoliopsida; order Malvales; family Malvaceae; genus Corchorus; species Corchorus capsularis. The sequence continues at coordinate 16,214 of AWWV01009054.1, forward strand.
ATTGACAAATGTCATTAT
>AWWV01009055.1:0-27736 GCA_001974805.1 Corchorus capsularis
GGAATGGGGAAACTCATAGATGGGCTTTTAGTCATCCAAAAAGTGAGAAAAGACCAGAAATAGCCAAAAGATGACTCCACATTAATCCTCAATTTGGCCTTTTAGTAATTTCCATGGTAGTTAATAATACTCACATTAAACAAAGGGTTGTTTTAATTCAGAAGGGGAAAAATATTGAACGGTCCATGTTGAAGGGATGGAGACGGAGAAGAAAGAGGAAAGAGATATGAAGGTGAAAACAGAGGGGAGTCATGGAAAGGTTTGATTTTTGGCAAACCTGAAGATTGATCAGCACCGAGGAGTTGAAAGGTAGCAGCAACTGAGTTGGTGAGAGGAAAAAAGAAAACAGAGAGAGAAACATTAATTAAAAGTAATTAAGGGTTTAGGGTTTATAAGCACTTAATTAAAAGTCTTAAAAATTAATTAAAAACAATTAAGGAAGGGAAATGTGTAATTACAAAAAAGGGTAGGAGGAAAAGGAATGGGGAAACACATAGAAGGGCTTTTAGTCATCCAAAAAGTGAGAAAAACCAAAAATAGCCAAAAGATGACTGTGGGGAGCTCTTTGTGCGGCAATCATGGGCTAGACTGGTCTCGGCTCCAATGGGTTTGGGTCGACCCCCTTTTCGAATAGAAATAGGGTTTTTCTAGAGGAAAATATGAAATAGCCTATTGCCGCGATGGTTTGAAAGGAAGTCAGATTTGAAGAACGAGTTTCACAAGGAGCTGGGAAGACAACCAATTGCAGCGGCAAAAATACTTCGGCGAAAAGGTGTTTACCGCAGATCTGACTTCTTGGATAGGATGATATGACCTCTGTTTTTCCCTGTTATTTGGTTCCAAGAACAGAGCATCACCAAAAACTTAAGATTGAAAGAAAAAATTACATCTTTATTTGCTTTAACCAAATGTGATTACACTTTGAAAGATGGGCTTGAAGAAAGAAGATGAGAATGCTAGATAAAGGGAAAGAATTTCGAGAAAAGCAAATGGGAAGTAATTTGCAGAAGGAGAGGAAGCTCTGGAAGTGAGAATTGTTGAAGATGAAGCCTGCTGTGAGATTATTTATAATGCCTCTACTGCTGTACGGTGCCTTCCACGGCATGATTCCTGCCGAAAGATTCCACCAACCCTCTGCCATGGCATCTTCCATATCGGGCCTATGCCCAAATTTGCTTTTCCCACTTTTGAATTGTTTTGCCTTTCTATGTGCCAAATCTGTTTCGTCTCTGAGATTCTTGCAGCAAGTCAACCGCTGCATTCTTTCCCTTCCTGCCATAAGGTTATCCTTGAAGCCGAAAACAACTTCCAAGCAAGTTGCCCCTTCAAAAAATAACCCCTGACAGATTCCCATCTTCACATGCCTCCAAGCCACATTTTCAAAATATTTTCCTGCCATGGGCTTGGTCCACGTTGTTGTGCTGCAAATTAGAGATAGTTAGCGTGTTTTGTTGCAGCAATTAAGCTTTTAATGCCGTAATTAAACGTGAGAATAATTGATTATAAGTAAATATTACTCCCTTTGGCAATATTCCTTTATCGGCATCTTCCTGCGGCATCTCTGGTTTCCCCCTTGAGCGGCACTGCAATGCTTCTGCTGCCATGTGACTATGAAGACTTTTCTGCCGTGGGGAAGACTTGTGTTCACGTGCCACTTTAGCAAGCTTCGGGTGTGATTCTTTGGGCCACTTGAGAAACATGGGCTTCGTTTGGGCCTTTAATGTATGTGTTGTATTGGGCTCTTTTTTTATATGTGTTGATGGCCCAATACCAATGTGATGGGTTTCTACCAAGGTTATGAATGTGGGTATTTTGTGAAAAATAGGGAAAATATGGTATTTCTAGTATTTTTTGGCTATGGTAAAAAAATTGGGATTTTTGTGTTTAAATGGGCTTGGTTATCCCACATTTGACTCTTAACATTTAGCCCCCTTTGAGTGAGGGTCTTGCGGCAGTAAGGCATGAACTCAAATAGTTGATAGTCGGGAATCTTGAACATGTGGCTTGGCGGTGAGTTATGGCAGAATTCTTCAAATCACAATCTCCATGTGTTGATCACCATTGGTTAATCTATGAATTTTGGTACCGCTAGGAAATGTGATTACTGCCGCAGGTGCCATTGAAAAGTGTCTCCATGGCGACAAGTGATAGTGTTGATGGAAGTGCCATCAAGAATTGCCGCAGGGTTGACACAAAGTATGTTATTTCTCTGGTGATATTGAGAATTCTAGTACTGCCGCAATAGCTGAGGACGTCAGGATTCCAAAATACTATTGTCGGCAGTGTTGAGGAGTAGGATGCTGCCATAGATGTGAGATACATCCAACCATTTTGATTTTTGAAGAGTAATTTGCTCTCAAGGTAGAATGTCTAATAGTATTGCTGTGATAGCTATCGCCAAGGAAGATTCTGTAAGAACTTTGCTTTTGCCATAATTCTGTCTATGTCGCAACTTTCTGCTACTGCCACACGATGACTGGATTTTTTTTTTAATTGATGATCCCTCCTTTGAAGTTGTAGACCACCATGGTTTGGAATGCCATGAATTCTTTGTAGAAGCTACTTGTATAAAGATGCTTAGATGAATGCCAAAATTTTTTTTTTTGATGTCAACACAGTGCCATTGAGTTTTGTTTTAGCTGCCATAGATTCTTTGTGCCCGTTGATGTGCCTATGATTTTTTTTTTTTTGCGCTGAGCGATATAAATTGTTGAGAAGCAAAGACCTCCAATTGTGGTAGTGGTAAATTACCACTTCTATTTTATGAATTTCTTTGAAGGACACTTTGACTGCCATACTAGCTTGACTTCCTTCTTTTGTGATATTAGCTTCGCAAATGATTGATCTGCTTTGTGCTTGATCACCCTTTTTTGTGAGTAGCTCTGCCATATGTGCCTCTGTTGTAGGTAGCAAATCTTCTATGCCATGAGCATTGCCTTCTGGAACATTATGCTGCCATAGTATTTGTTGACAAGAATTTTTCCACTCATGTGTAGTGAACATTTCTTTATTGCAGCACTTTGCTGATGACTTGATGTTATTACCATGAGTTTCATGGAGCGGCTCATGAGATAATGTTATAATGATGGCTGAAGGGCGTGTTTAACCATTGTATGTTGCAGTAAGTAAATATGTGTGAGACAAGATTGTTGCTTTCCTTTGTAGGATGTGTTGACGTGAGTGCATCAGAGGATCGAGATGGGCGAGGTCTGATCTTGATACTTGTTAAGTGTGAAAGATGGCTCAAAGTATGAAGAGCTTTGTGAGATGAGCCAAATTGGGTGTGAAGAGATGTGCAAGAAATAGCCCGCAATCATAGTGGTGAAGTGACCAGGGAGGTTTGCCAAGTAGTGGGAACTACCTCACCGCTGGTTGGAATTGTCATAAATTAGGAGAGCCACTCCTATAGTGTGTTTTGTGGAGTACCGCCAGGATGTTGTGTATGAATAATTCATGTCCTATGAGCGATATTGAGGATTGTGCGGAGGACTGCCAGATTTGGGAACTGCCTTGGCTACAATCGCAATGTGAAAGTAGAGCAAGAATCATAGGAGGGACTGTGTTGTTGTGGTGTCCCTGCAATTGTTGCCCAGTGATGATGTGTTTGCTATCACCGCAATATGAAGGAAGACCATACGATGGACTGTGTTGTATGTGGTGTCCATGCCATGGTCATTGTGTGATGATGTTTGAGAACCATATAAGAGTTTTGATCAAGTTGGGAATGGAAACTGAGGTTTAAGGCTTGAACCACAAGACTTGTACAAAGATAAGCAATTGGGTGTTGCGGTAAAGTGTTGCATTGATGGTCGTCAACGACCTCTTCAATTTTGACATGTGTTTTGAAGCCCCCAAGTGTTGGATCTCATTTGAAGATGATAATGTAGTCCCCGGTGTTGAATGATGAAACTGCTTTAATTTTAAAAAGTGCAAAATTAAGCTTCCACTGCCGCAATACCAGGTTCTTTAAATGTTCATGCATCACTTGCTTCTGCCATAAACCTTGCTTTGTGACGGAATCTTGATTTGAACACAACTGCAGGTGGCAAGTTAGGATTTTTTTTTTTTTTTCGCTTTGGTTGTAGGGCCTCGCGCAATTTGGATGTACTGCAGTGCCTTGGTGATTTTGTCTTGTTGCGGAATTCTTGCAATTTTGGCTAGTTGCAACAATTTTGGCTAGTTAAAGGTTTTTGTAATTTTGGCTAGTTGCGGCAAATTTTGGAATTTTGGGTACTTGCGGCAATTTTTGGGTTGCTGCGGCATCTTTGGCTAGTTGCAGAAATTATGGCAATTTTGGCTAGGTGCAGGGTTTTGGCAGTTTGGAGTTGCTGCAATGGCTTGCCGCAGTAGCTTTTGGCATTGGGTCCTATCACGTGCGGTAAGTTGTGCACCGCATCTCATTGTGTTGTGTTGCGCCGCATCTCATGTCTGATGCCATGAGCTTCTGATGCCGCATCTCATATGCACATGCTTCATTGCCGCGTCTATCCCACTAGGCGTCTCTCTAGTGTGGCAAGACAACTTTTTTTAAAAAATATTGTGTCGCGGCTTCCAAAGCTTTTTTTTTGTTTTATATTGTGTCGCAGCCACTGCTTGTTCTCTCTTTTCTTTTTTTCTTTTTTTTTTAAAAAAGAACTCTCCATCTCCTGTAAGCGTATTTCCCTTATTCCCTTCATCTCCTTTTAATTCTTTTATTTCTCCCCTTTTATTTCTTTTTCTTTTCACGCTTCTTTTTTTTTCTTTTTGCTGCATTTTCCTTCATCTCTCACATCCGCCCTTCTGATTTGATTGAACTCTCCTCCGCTTGATCGTAGAATTCAAAGCTTCGATGGGTAATCCTTTTCTCTTCTTTATCTTCTCTTCCATTGCACCTCATCTCCTTCCCCTCCTTTTTTTGGGTTTTTTTTTCTTTTCCCGCTGTTGGAGCACCATCGCTGGTCTCCTTGCCGTTGCGATTGCACGGCTTGGGGTTGAGTCGCTGCCGTGGCTGCTTGCTGCGGTGGCCTCGATTACCCGTCCTGAGCCCATCGGTGGTGGGCTAGGGTTTCTGCAAATTTCTTTCTTTTTTTTTTGGTTGGGACGTCGCTGCTCTGAATCTCCATTGTTGTTGCACAGCTTGACTTGGGCTCAAGCCGCACGCCGCTTCTTGCAATGACCACCATGGCTGGCACCTTGGTTGCCGCTTGTTGCTGGCTTTGATGGCGGGCTAGGGTTTTTCTGCCGCGCCTTTTTTTTTTTGAGGATTTTTTTTGGACCATCAACGCCATGGCCTAGGCCTTCTCCTCACTGCTGATAGAGCTTACTGCCATGGTCGTTGCTGTTACGGCACCACTGCTAGTCTCTTATATATATATATATAATGTGCTGAGGCTTCCACTGCCGTAAGCCTTTTTTTTTTATATGGTGCCGCTTTGCTGTGTCTCATCGTGTTTGTTGCTGCGTAGGCAACTCTTTAATGACCATACAACTACTGCAGCTGACATGAGTAATTGGCTCTAGTAAATTCTGTGGGCAAGTTTCACCATCACTGCCGAGGAACTTGGCTGTTCTTCCTCGTCGGACGCCATATTTCTTTGTTTCTTTTTCGTAGAAGACTCGGCATGTTCATCTGGGACATCAACAGATTCTGCAGCCACCTTCTGACTTCCCAAGCGACTTGCTGCTCGTCGCGGAATTTTTTCCTCGCTTTCAGTATTTCGACGGCTCCCCAGTGGAGTCGCCATTAAATGTGGGGAGCTCTTTGTGCGGCAATCATGGGCTAGACTGTTCTCGGCTCCAATGGGTTTGGGCCGACCCCCTTTTCGAATAGAAATAGGGTTTTTCTAGAGGAAAATATGAAATAGCCTATTGCCGCGATGGTTTGAAAGGAAGTCAGATTTGAAGAACGAGTTTCACTGGGAGCTGGGAAGACAACCAATTGCAGCGGCAAAAAAATTGCGGCGAAAGGGTGTTTACCGCAGATCTGGCTTCTTGGATAGGATGATATGAGCTTTGTTTTTCCTTGTTATTTGGTTCCAAGAACAGAGCATCACCATAAACTTAAGATTGAAAGAAAAAAATTGCATCTTTATTTGCTTTAACCAAATGGGATTACACTTTGAAAGATGGGCTTGAAGAAAGAAGATGTGAATGCTAGATAAAGGGAAAGAATTTCGAGAAAAGCAAATGGAAAGTAATTTGCAGAAGGAGAGGAAGCTCTGGAAGTGAGAATTGTTGAAGATGAAGCCTGCTGTGAGATTATTTATAATGCCTCTACTGCCGTACGGTGCCTTCCACGTCATGATTCCTGCCGAAAGATTCCACCAACCCTCTGCCATGGCATCTTCCATATCGGGCCTATGCCCAAATTCGCTTTTCCCACTTTTGAATTGTTTTGCCTTTCTATGTGCCAAATTTGTTTCGTCTCTGAGATTCTTGCAGCAAGTCAACCGCTGCATTCTTTCCCTTTCCTGCCATAAGGTTATCCTTGAAGCCGAAAACAACTTCCAAGCAAGCTGTCCCTTCCAAAAATAACCCTGACAGATTCCCATCTTCACATGCCTCCAAGCCACATCTTCAAAATGTTTTCCCGCCGTGGGCTTGGTCCACGTTGTTGTGCTGCAAATTAGAGATAGTTAGTGCGTTTTGTTGCAGCAGTTAAGCTTTTAATGTCGTAATTAAACGTGAGAATAATTGATTATAAGTAAATATTACTCCCTTTGGCAATATTCCTTTATCGGCATCTTCCTGCGGCATCTCTGGTTTCCCCCTTGAGCGGTGCTTCTGCTGCCATGTGACTATGAAGACTTTTCTGCCGCGGGGAAGACTTGTGTTCACGTGCCGCTTTAGCAAGCTTCGGGTGTGATTCTTTGGGCCACTTGAGAAACATGGGCTTCGTTTGGGCCTTTAATGTATGTGTTGTATTGGGCTCTTTTTCTTTATGTGTGTGATGGCCCAATACCAATGTGATGGGTTTCTACGAAGGTTATGAATGTGGGTATTTTGTGAAAAATAGGGAAAATGAGGTATTTTTAGTATTTTTTGGCTATGGTAAAAAAATTTTGATTTTTGTGTTATATGGGCTTGGTTATCCCACATTTGACCCTTAACAATGACTCCACATTAATTCTTAATTTGGCCTTTTAGTAATTTCCATGGTAGTTAAAAATAATATATACTCGATTTTATATATGTGATTAATTAATTTCACTTTTTCTTTGAAATCTTCTATTGGTACAAATTAGTCCATTTTACATATATAACACAAAAGCACCCAAAACATTTAACTTGCTGATGGTTAATCTACTTGGTTGAATTTCGATTTTCGACCTTTCTTCCAATTCAAAAAGAAAAAGGAAAGAAGAAAGAGATAAACAAGAAATGGCCGACATATTTGAGATTTACGAAACTAATTAAACCCACTTTCTTTCTTTCCTTAAATCGAAAGGTTGTCAAGCTAATTCTGACTGACATGCATACCCCTTTTGATAAGATAGAATTTTTCTTTATGTCATAAGCATCAAAGCCTTTATTCTCCCGTATGATTAATCAAAGGCTTATTAGCTTTTTCTTTGATCCGAAAGGCTTATTAGCTTTTTGCTACATGAACTATATGTGGTTAAGGATATCTTCTCCCCTAAATTAAAATCGGGACAATTTATCCTATAAATTTTCCAAATTTAGGATAATTTATCACATTATTAGGGGTTAAATGTCTTGAATTTGAGAAGTTTAGGAAATTAATTGTCTTAAATTTGGAAATTTAGAGGGTAAATTGTCGTGATTTGAAGTCTAGGGACAAAATGTCCTTTAACGTAATAGTTCAAAAGGGGCAATATGTACTTTGACGTAATATTTATTTAGGGGGAAAAAAGCTAATTCATTAATCAAACACAACTACTATAAACAAGAAAACATTATTTCTCTATAGTTCATGAATTGTCATCCAATATTGTCAAAGTTCTTAAATGAACTACATAAATGACTTACTCTGTTAATTATAAAGTCATACAAAGACAAAGTAAAGAAAATTTCAACTCCAATTATAATTTCAAAATTTTTTATTCTCTCGAATGCATGTGTTTCATGAACTAACATGTGTTTTGAAATGATGAATAGTCTCTATAGAGACTATAGTAAGTTTATTCTTAGAAAACATATTTGTTGATGTAGCTTTTAGCATTTCACGCTCTTGAACGAAAATGAATTAAGTCTCGATTTTTGTTAGGGTTATAAGTGAAATCTTATTACAATGAGAATAAATCTTCATATGTCCCCTCAAGAAAAAAAAATCTCCATATGTCCAAACATCTAAATAACTTACTTAGCAAACTACCAAAAAAAAAAACTAAACTCACATTTCGTGAGACTTGATATCCGACCTTACGGTACAAGCACGATGCACTTACCAATTGAGCTAGCAACTCGGGTGCAAGTATTGATTTAATTAATAAGACTTGATGAGAATATATCTAATTAAATAAAAATAAATAAGTACTCCCTCCGTCCCATATTATCTGTCCATTTTTCCCCTAATAGAAGTGAACAGATAATATGGGACGGAGGGAGTATATAATAACTAATTCGAGCTTGACGTTTTAGGTTAAGCATGTATCACTCATTTATACTAGTACTAGTAATTAAGTTGAAGGTTGATATTGTATTTTATTTTAGGTTAGGTGTTAGCTAGCTAGGTTGTATGTGAGTGACCACTTGCATGTATAATGTGCACCACGAATTCAATTTCCTCCTTATTAGATGAATAATATTTTTTTTGAAGAACTATTAGATGAATAATAATATTGATTTATATTATTATAGTTGATATATATATATATATATTTCGCTTTCTTAATTCCTCTCCCTTAATTTCCCTATGAAATCATACACATATATAGCCTTTTACTATTAACATATATATATATATATATATATATATAGGAGTTCTAGCTACCTTGGTCCTAGTTTTCATCATGTGATTCACAAAATTTTTTTTTAAAAAATCATTAAGAAATATTCCTCCTCAAATTTATAACAACATTCATGTATGAAAAATTAGTACTCCCTCTGATCCATTTTAAGTGTCACAAATCAAGTTTTGGTTTATTTTATAATAAGTGTCACATTTATAAAACCAATACAATTTGTAGTATTTTTACCACATATACCCTAATTAATGGGGAGTTATAGAGAGAGAGAAGATAAATGTAATTAATAAAAAGTTTGGGTGTTTAGGTCATTTAAAATATTTTATTACTAAATTTATGGTGAGTTAATTATTATCTTAATATGTGTAATATTCTTAATGTGACACTTATTTTGGATCGGAGGGAGTAACTTTTAAGTGTATGCTTTGCGCATGTCACAACTTTTCAATCTCAATATTCTTTTTTATATGTAAGATACATAAAATGTTATATAATTATTGTTTTTGAACTTTCTTTTTGTAAATCAAAGAAAATTTCTTCGACTTTGGAGGCCATGTGAATGTGTCTCATATTCAAGTTTAATCAAGTGTGAATTTGATGTAATATTATATTTAGATTAATTAATTTGTCCAATTATACATTGCTTATTATTATTTAGTTGTGATTAGTTTGATTTGATTCATTAATCTATATATATGATATGATGGAAAACTTTATCATAATTGTAATTTCTACTTATTTTAACTTTAAGAAAAAAAAGAAAAATTAGGCTTAATGGGCAAAAAGGTCCCTGAACTTACACCGAACCGTCAAATAAGTCACTGAACTATTATTTCAGCCAAATAAGCCACTGAACTCTTAAAAAAAGTCAAATAAACCCTGTTGCCAAGGCTAAATGCTCAAATAAGGACTAAACGTTTTAAGATTTTCTCAAATAGGGATCAAAATACACAATTTCAACAAATTAGAAAACATACTTAATATTTTTTTACAAATTGGATACAATATAAGTTAATAATAATGTGTGAGGGATATATAAATTGAAAATCACACGATAATTTTATATAATATTACGTTTAATGAATTTATTTTGATTAATAGGATTTGATTTTTAATTAACATGATAATATCATTTTTTTTTATCAAATTTAACGTATATGTATGAGAAGCATTGGTTTTCATTTAAGCATTCCCTAATTTGTAAAAATTTGCTAAGTATGTGCTCTAATTTGTTGGAATTGTGTATTTTGATCATTATTTGAGAAAATCTTAAAACGTTTAGTCCTTATTTGAGCATTTAGCCTTAGCAACATGGCTTATTTGGCCTTTTTTAAGAGTTCAGGGGCTTATTTGGCCGAAATAATAGTTCAGGGGCTTATTTGACGGTTCGGTGTAAGTTCAGGGGCCTTTTTGCCCATTAAGCCGAAAAATTATTATTTTCTAAATAATGTGACAAATATAGTTGATTGGAGGTGTATTATTAGATATACCCTACTATTGTATGCTCAGTATTTGGTTTTTCTAATGCTGACATTTATCTAAAGTTAAATAGTTGGGAGAAAACCAATATATATTATTATACATTTACAATTCCAAATAATATTTAAAATATTGAATTATAATCAAAGTAAAATTTCATTTTCTTTTTCTAACAATATTACATAAAATAAAATAAAATAAAACATAAAATAAAATAATATCTAACAATAATATTAGACATTAGAATTTTAACAATATTTCCTTCCATTTAACTTAATTGCTATTACGTAAAATAAAATGTTTACTTAGAATTGAAATTACTTAGTTCCAATCATAAACCGAAAAACCCGACACTAATGCGTGGGATAATTTCTAGTTTTATTATTATTGTGATAATATTTTTTTGGGTACATATATTGTGATAATATTTTCATATCTAAAATCAAATTGCACGTGAGGTTTGACAAAGTGAATATAACTATGAACTAGTACCTTATGAACTCACCTCTCACTAATTCACACAACACAACCCAACCTTCTCAAGCCTCTATCAGACCCTCGCTCTAGCTTGACCGCCAGCCATTAGGGCACGCCCTAACCCACAAGGCAAGTAATGTCACTTAATTTGTCACATTGCTCACATACAATACAACACCTTTCAAAGTCACTCAAACCCATAAATGAAGATTTTATAGTGCAGCCTTAAGCACTCGTCTCGTAGACTCGTATCGTATCATTGATTTTGATTTTGATTTTGATTACATGACCAAAGCAGAACACCTAACTGCCTTGAGTGTAAGGAACTTCCACCCAAGTCAAGAAGACTTGGTGGAGGCCTTCAAAGGGTTGGGTCATGACAATAATAACTGAATACTTAGACAAAAATTATGTATTCAATTCAATTTGGTAGGGAACTAAAAAATATGGACAAGACAAATTCCTCAGTCCTTCATTTTCTTATTTCCAATAGGCAAAACGAGTCTAATTTTGGACAAAAACAAATCTCCAAGGAAACAAGATTAAGGGAAACTGATGTGATGATTAGCTGCTTCATTCTATACATTAGTAGAATTTGCAAATTTTGTTGACCATATCAAAGATTTACATTTCCGAGCCAACTCATCTGAGTCACACGATTCAATGACCCCATTTTCTGAGTCTCTAATTACCAGTTAATCAACTCTCTGTTTTTGTGAAAAATTAACATTAAAAACTTCAAAAAAAAAAAAGAGAGACGTTTTTCTGAGTGGTCGGTGTTAGGTTTCATTTCATTATTTTATTTTATAAAATAGAATGAAATAAAAAAGAAAAATATTTCAATTTTCAGTTAGCATGCCCAGTTAACAATTGGCACTAAATTTTGCACTTTTCCCACTCAAACAAAACAAAAATATTTTCTTTTTCCAAAAAAATAAAAAGTTATTATTTTATCTAGAATCTCAAGAAACTAGTAAACAAATGCATAAAAAAGACAAACCCAGAGTTTATTTTCTTTCTCTCTTCAAAAAATCACCACTTCTTTCAATGTCTCTCTATCTATCCATCCTGTTTTGTTTTCTGTGTCTTTAAAAACTTCTAACACCCCCATAATATTCTTTTATTCTACTCTGAATCCAACCACCTTCTTTGTTTTCAATACCATCCTCTCTCTCTCTCTCTCTCACTATATATATATTTTTTCATTTTGCTAGCTGGAGCTGGTGTTTCATGTTTGTTAATAACTTGTCTGCATTGCCTGTTTCTTCTTCTACTAGACAGTTACACTTCTTACAAAGACTACCCTTTTGTTCTGTTTTTGGTAAGCTTTGGTTAAGTTGTTGAAAGAATGGATTTTGAGTGATTTTGTGGCAGTTTCAAATGGATCTTGAAGGTGTGACCCCCAAGAGTCCAATCAAGGTAAGACATGTTGGCTGTTTCTGTTTTTTTTTTTAGTTACTTTCTCTCTTCAAAAATCTCAATTTTTTCTTTGGGTTTTTGTTTGTTTTTTGTTTTGTAGCAGAAGGAATCATGGAAGACTGTGTTAACTTTGGCTTATCAGAGTTTAGGTGTTGTTTATGGAGATTTAAGTACTTCCCCTTTATATGTATACAAAAGTGCTTTTGCTGAAGATATTCAACATTCTGAGACCAATGAAGAGATTTATGGGGTTTTATCATTTGTCTTCTGGACATTAACATTGATACCATTGGTGAAATATGTTTTTATTGTGCTTAGAGCTGATGACAATGGTGAAGGTGGCACTTTTGCCTTATATTCACTGCTCTGTAGGCATGCCAGAGTTTGTTCCTTGCCCAATTGTCAGCTTGCAGATGAGGAATTATCAGAGTACAAAAAAGATGGAATTGTCTCAAAAAACGAGAGTTTATTGGGGTCAAGTTTGAAATCTACTTTGGAAAAACACAAAATTTTGCAAAGGGTGTTGCTTGTTTTGGCTTTGATTGGAACTTGCATGGTCATTGGAGATGGGGTGCTCACGCCTGCAATTTCTGGTATAATTGGAAGATGCAATCTTGTTTATACTTCAGGAATTTTGAGTGGTTAACTGAGAATTTCTCGATTTGGTTTCTGCAGTTTTTTCAGCAATCTCAGGGCTTGAGCTTTCCATGTCCAAAGAGCAACATCGTTGTAAGTTCCATTATTCCCTTGCAGCTGTTTAAGTATATTGTTTATCGGTATTATTTTGAATGAATTTTATTAGTTGGTAAGCACTAATTAGGATCAAAAACAGGTTCTCTTGATTTGTCTGGTCTTCTTTCTTTATTGCTTGAAGCATCTATAAACAGTTTCTGGCATCTGAATACTGTAAATTTGTCAAGATAAAAGCAAGAGGCTGTTCATAGTTAGGTAGCCAAATGTTTGAATAAAATTTTGCATGAATCAAAGCTAAAGAAAAGTTGCTGAAGTTGCAAAGTTGTTCACTATTTTTATGTTGCAGAAGGACAATCAGAGCTTATCAAAATTGTGATAAGCGTTTGCATTAAGTGGGGCCCCCACAAATATAATTTTAGGAGCCTTAGGCAGCTTCCTTGCTTTAATCAAATCTCAAATCATAATCAATCTAAATTAATTATGCTTAGAAACATTATCTGGAGGGTCAAGTTGCTGGCTTTATGTAAATATTATAAAGTTAAAGGTGGAACATGTGGCCAAGGAACGAAGTTTTTATTCATAAATCACCAAATATGAAGATTATGCAAAGTGTCAACTTTTACAAGTTAAGCTGTCGTTATAAGGTCAGAAAAAGGTAGTTTGGGTTAGAAGAAGAGGCCAAATAAACAAAGTTATATGGAATAGTCTAATACAATCAGCAATGATATTATCTCATTGTTTAGTGTTTACTCTTTTCAGCCAGACTTCCTTTCTTAGACTAGTCAACCTGAAATAAGATTATGACTAAAAGTTTCCCATTTGAGAGCTAAAATCATCACGCCTATGGCTTCAACCAAGCCTGAAGCACTTTTTTATACTATTTTAAGATTATATATGGTAATTAATATATGCTAAAATGAGAATAGTCATTTTCTGATTGACTTCCACCATTTATGAGGTCAAATCTTTAGCTTCATCCTTTTGGATGATTTGCTTTTTGAAGATATAAGTTACAGTTTGGTTTCCCAAATTCTCAGTGAAATTACATTATTCTAATATTATTCCTTTTTATCATGTTTGGTTCCTTTGTCATATTAATCAGCATATTCTTTTTACTAGTGGGCTTTCAGTTATCTGTCTTCTTGCATCCTTGATTTGCTAGCATTTTCTGTTTGTGGGTGACATGTATTCCATTAAGTATTCTGTCATGGGCTCATGGTTTAATCAAAATATCCTAAACAAGTGGATTTAGATTTGGTTCAACATTATTTTACAACTTAGGTTGAAGCAATCAAATAACAATGTTTCATTTATAGGAAACCTTTTAAATTACAAGAACCAATCAAATGCAAATAATTGGCAAATCTAACCTACTTGTAACATTACACATAGAAAATGAAATCTATAAACTTAAACTTAACATTTTATCATTTCAACTTTCAACATATAATGGTCTAGTATGTGTGCATGCTTGAATGTTGTCACTCTTTAGCTTGGAAATGATAGAAGAAAGCCTGACTAGTGATGATATAATATCCTGCTTTAGTTGAGAAAAACAGAACAGCAGGAAATTTGGCAAATTGAGTTAATAAGACCTTGGTTGATGCTAGGCCTAGCAATTTATAAATTTGTTTGAAGAGCTCAGAGTAAAAAAGTGCTTATGTGCTTAAAATTCTGCTTCCTCAGAGTTTATTGATTCTGCAGATGTTGAAGTACCAGCTGCTTGTGCCATACTGATATTCTTGTTCGCCCTCCAACATTATGGGACTAACCGGGTAGGATTCTTGTTTGCACCTGTTGTGATAACATGGCTTTTTTGCATCAGTGCAATTGGGGTGTACAATATTTTCTATTGGAACCCCCATGTCTACCAAGCACTTTCCCCCTATTACATGTATAAGTTTTTGAAGAAGACTCAGAAAGGGGGTTGGATGTCACTGGGTGGTATCCTTCTTTGCATAACAGGTACACCAGTGTGTAAACTGTACTTTGTGTTTTTGCATTAACTTGATATTATAACCACTTCTTTCCTTTTCCTAATGTTCCTCTTTTCATTCTTTCAGGCTCAGAAGCTATGTTTGCTGATCTTGGACATTTTTCACAGTTGTCCATAAAGGTAATTTGTTACATATTATAGATTTTCCATTATATTAGTACTAAGTAAACACGTGATAAGATTGAGTAAGCGAACCGATTGACAATGAGAACTTTCATTCACCTTAGACTGTGATTGTTTCCCAAATGCATTTATATATAGTGCAGTGACTATAACATGGATACCATTTCTCTGAATGTTCTTGAAAAACCAAAAGAGGAAAGAATCCCTCCCATATCTTGGAACTCTTCCTGTTCAAATGTATTCATGTTGTTTAAACTTTAAAATGTTTAAAAATGCTAATGAAGGAAATGGAGAGGTAGTGCCAAGTAAAATCTAATTAAAAGTCTTTCTCCTTGGCTCATTTTCAAATGGGACATCCTCCTGCTCTTGTTTCTAATAAGAAACAATTTTGAAATATTGCTAGAATACCAGTTAATTAATTAGACAAGGTCATGTTCACTTCAGAAAATTATCATTTGGATAGAGAAATGCCTTCTTAGACTTGCACATGATGCATAAAGCATAATTTCTGAAATTTAAAAAGAAAAAATTGGATAGAGCAATTCATTTTCAGACTAAATTATGTTCATATGCAGTTTGTGGTAAATTGCCTATACTAGGGGATTTATCAGTAAGTGACATTGTCATTTCCCTAACTAAATGTGACTTTTCCTGCAGATTGCTTTCACCTTTGTGGTTTACCCATCCTTAATCCTTGCATATATGGGGCAAGCAGCTTATCTTTCTCAACATCATATTATTGAAACTGACTACCGGATTGGATTCTATGTGTCTGTACCTGGTATGTTATTCATACATGAAAACAGATTCTCTTTGATCTTCAAATTCTGATTTCCTAACCATCATTGTTGTTCCAGAGAAATTAAGATGGCCTGTTCTGGCTATAGCCATACTTGCAGCGGTTGTAGGAAGTCAAGCCATCATTACAGGAACATTCTCAATCATCAAACAGTGTTCTGCTTTGAATTGCTTCCCAAGGGTCAAAATTATCCATACTTCAAACAAAATTCATGGCCAGATTTACATTCCTGAGATCAACTGGACTTTAATGCTTTTATGCTTGGCTGTAACTGTCGGTTTTAGAGACACAAAACGAATGGGCAATGCATCAGGTACTGCCTTCTCCTTTTTCATTCTATTTATTTACTTAAAGTTGGGCTGGGGTGATTGGACTTGGGGAGGTGGGAAATGACAATCCCTTGGGCTGAAATCTGCAATGCTTAACTTACTTTTTGAAGGTCATTTAGAATCTTCATCTTTTCTCAAACAGGTTTGGCAGTTATAACAGTTATGCTGGTTACCACATGCCTAATGTCCCTGGTCATTGTCTTATGCTGGCACAAGAGTGTCTACCTAGCTGTTTTGTTTATACTCTTCTTTGGCTCCATTGAAGCACTCTACTTCTCAGCGTCTCTTATCAAGTTCCTTGAAGGGGCTTGGGTTCCAATTGCCCTTTCTTTTATATTTTTAGCCATAATGTATGCTTGGCACTATGGCACACTCAAGAAATATGAGTTTGATGTCCAGAACAAGGTCTCTATCAATTGGCTTCTTGCTTTAGGTCCCACTCTAGGTATTGTTCGGGTTCGAGGCATTGGCCTTATACATACTGAGCTTGTTTCTGGAATCCCAGCTATCTTTTCTCACTTTGTCACCAACCTCCCTGCTTTCCACCAAGTTGTGGTATTTCTTTGTGTCAAATCAGTTCCGGTACCTCATGTCAGTCCCATGGAAAGGTTCCTAGTAGGAAGAGTTGGTCCAAAGGAGTATAGGATTTATCGGTGTATAGCACGTTATGGATACCGAGACATTCACAAAGATGATTTGGAATTTGAGAAAGATCTAGTTTGTAGTATTGCAGAATTTATTAGGTCAGAGAGGCCGGAATGCATCATTGGGGTAGAAGACTTGGAATATGATGAAAAGATGACAGTTATTGGGACATCATCATCAAATTCAGAAGGTGTAAGACTGTGTGAAGATGGTGAAGATTCTTCAGAAATTTTGGAGGATGTTAAAATGTGTGAAGATGGTGAGGAATCTTCTGAAATAGTTTCTACTTCAGAGGTAAGGGAGACAAAGTCTCTTGAGAAGGTGAGGAAGAGGGTGAGGTTTCTTGTTCCTGAAAGCCCCCGGATCGATAGGGAAGCAAAGGAGGAATTGCGGGAACTTATGGAAGCAAGGGAGTCAGGGATGGCATTTATACTTGGACACTCATATGTAAGGGCAAAGAAAGGATCAAGTTTGATTAAGAGAATTGTAATAAATTTGGGATATGATTTCTTGAGGAGAAACTCTAGGGGGCCAACTTATGCCTTGAGCATTCCTCATGCATCTACACTAGAGGTGGGAATGGTCTACCAGGTATAACATTTGAGTTTAATGGTACAGTCTTGTATTCAATGATTTTCTTTCTTCCAATCTATGGTGTATATGATAGAACAAAGCCTTTTGAGATGGTAAATCAAAATGCAGATTATAAGAGATCATATTGTTCATATTATATTTATTGCTGTGGGCTTCACCCCTTGTAAGGTACGGTGGAATCTATAGAATCTGTGTTTGGTTTTAATTCCATTCAGCATTTTCAAGTTTCCACCATTTCTCACTTGTTCCAAAAACAATGCTGTCAAATACGTGTGAGTTTGTGCACTAAGTAAGGCCTTGATACAATGCTGTGCGGATCGACGAGCATGATCAACATGTTCAACTCGTGCTATATATGCGGTCATATATCAGTAATCTGTTGATGATAAAACATTAGTCCATGCAGATGTTGAGAGGAAACAATGATGATTAATTTAAGAAAATATTACCTTAATTAAGGGGGAATGCAGCAACATCTCCAACTGCAAAGATTCCAGGTGTGCTTGTCCGGAATAGACCATCAAATTAACCTGGTTCATGTATAGATCTTGTCAATATTCATATTAAGGTGTAAAGCACTACTTCATTATCAATTTCATCACAATATACAAGATTGACATACTTTATCTTTATACTTTATAATCCTAAACTTCAAAAACCTTGATCTGAAATATCTAAAATACCCTTTTTAATTTTTAATTTTAGTTATATTTTTAAGGATTAATCTATAATCCTAAACTTCAAGACCTTAAATATTTAAAATACCCTTTTTAATTTTTAATTTTAGTTAAATTTTTAAGGATTAATTATATGGAATCTAATATCCTTTTTTTTTTAAAGAGTAAACATCAATAGAACGACACATTATCAAAATTTCCAGTTTCATTTCACCAAAAAAAAAAAAAAATTTTCCCAGTTTCACAACAAACCTTCTTTTTCTTATTTATATTCTTCATTTTAGTTGATTTTGAAGCAAGATTCCCATGATTTTCTTCTTCTGCTTCACGAAGACCATGAGGATGGCCTGTAGATTCTACAGCAGTTTAACCTTGACACAATTTTTCAAAGCTTCTACCATATTACAAATGTCTAAAATAATAACAATTATTTTTATGTTAAACATATATAATTATTAAACTTCTTATTATTATAATAATTAGTAGTAGTAGTAAAATTATTATTATTACCTTAATCTTTTTTACAAAAATTAAAGAAAACAAAGCTCGGCAAAAATTAAAGATTAAAATATATTACGTTTGTTCTAACAAAAAAAAATGAAAGATTTTCATCCCAAAGTATTTCAGGAATCGAGACTTACTTTGCTGTAATTCTAAATTCCACTATTAATTTGGCAAGAGAAATTTGATTCTGTTGGGAGATGAACCCGGGACTTGTCAGGGTTCAAGGGCCACCGAGTAGCCCATATACATGTCGGACACCAATCATGAACCCAAAAGTCTAGACTGATGGTTTCTTGGGTCCTTCATGTATATATGCCACTCAAACAACCCATCTCTTTATGATGTGGGATGTTTCCCTCACATGTAAATCCTCAACAATCTCCCCCGATTTACATGTGAGTCCTCATCTCTCCCCCGTGCGGCCCAACCCGTCAAGTTTTAAGCCAATTACCGGCTATCCAAGACTTAACCCATGGAGTGGTACAAGCTACGAACACTCCACAATCGCACACCACTGGCGGATTGGAGACACCAAGTTCACCGTGCTCATGGGCCACACCGATCAAGCTCAGATACCACTTGATGGGAGAGGAACCGGGCCCTGTCAGGGTCCAAGGCCCATCGAGTAGCCCATATACATGTCGGACACCAACCTGAACCCAAAAGTCTAGACTGATGGTTTCTTGGGTCCTTCATGTATATATGCCACTCAAACAACCCATCCTTTTATGATGTGAGATGTTTCCTCACATGTAAATCCTCAACAATNTCCCCTGATTTACATAGTGAGTCCTNTACCCCCGTGCGGCCAACCCCCCGTTCAAGCTTAAGCCATTAAGGGCTATCCAAGACTTAACCCCTGGAGTGGTGCAAGCTACGAAAACTCCACAATTGCGCACCCCTGGATGGTCACACAAGGTTCACCGTGCTCATGAGCCACACTGATCGAGTTCAACCAGGCTCTGATACCACTTGTTGGAAGAGGAACCCGAGCCTTGTCAGGGTCCGAGGCCCACCGAGCAGCCTATATACATGTCGGACACCAATTCCGAACCCAAAAGTCTAGACTGATGGTTTCTTGGGTCCTTCATGTATATATGCCACTCAAACAACCCATCTCTTTATGATGTGGGATGTTTCCCTCACATGTAAATCCTCAACAATCTCCCCCGATTTACATGTGAGTCCTCATCTCTCCCCCGTGCGGCCCAACCCGTGAAGTCTTAAGCCAATTACCGGCTATCCAAGACTTAACCCATGGAGTGGTACAAGCTACGAACACTCCACAATCGCACACCTCTGGCGGATTGGAGACACCAAGTTCATCGTCCTCATGGGCCACTGTAGACACCCGTTTTTGAATCATATCCTTTAAATTATAGTAAAATGTTGCTTAATTTACATTAGGGTTACTAAGGGGGCATTTTGGTCATTTCTACCTTAAGGGGTATTTTGGTCAATTGCCCGATTGATAAGTGGTTTTAAATTTAGTTAAGGATTCTTTTTAAAGGTAAGCATTTGATTGTCACTTTAGGATCCAAGCTTGAGAAATATTAATTAGTTAAGAGTTTGCACTCGTGGTTGCTAAGCTGGGCCAATCTTTTCTTAGTGATTATTAACTTTGGGCTTGCATATGGACATTTGGGTTCGCACTTAGGAATTAGTGCCATTTCTCGCTGATTATAGAATAGAAAGAGTCTATAAATTGAATCACAATAAAAAAAAAAAAATGGAAATTGAAAGATCTTGATACAATAAAAATGTCACTACTTGTACGATAACTTACATAAGTTTAAAAGTACAAAACAGATGCTTTTACATTAGCATTTTTTCCATTACAACATCTTGCATGTCGCCTCTATCTTGTTTCCCCTCAACATTAGGTCCCTGCACAATAGGAGAAAGTGACAAAAGTTGACAAACAAATGTGCCCCCCAAGCTCAAAGCTAGACACCATAAATTGGTGAAAGCCCAGAGAAGGCTCAAAGGGCAAAAAATGCAAAATGCAAAGACAAATGCAGCAACATCAAACAGAACAAAAAAAACGCATGCACCCGAGCGTTGTAGGTCTTTTAGAAGACCACATGTGCAGGGCTGTGTATGGGAGGAGGAGTGGAGGTCGTGATCAGAGAAAACATGGAAGAACAAGCATGATAACAAAGACATTTCACAACAGAATGAAGCAACATGGGCATGAATGATATTTTACTTTTAGGCAAAATTGGAAAAGGAATTGACTAAATAGCCTTTTTGCCCCCTGAACTTTGTAAATTTAGGCCAATTTGCCACCTGAACTAATAATTGAGCCACTTACCCCCTTTAATTTTAAAAATTAAGCCAAATTGCCCCTTATCGTGACGGCCGTTAGTCACGTGCCATCACGTGATGAACATTTCGTCTGAGTCCATGTTAAATGCTGATGTGGAAATCCACATCAGCAATCGGTGGGCCCATAGCTAAAAAAAATATGGACTAGAATTTAAAAAAAAAGAAGAAATATAAATTTTTAGGGAAAAAAAACCTACCGTATATTATTATTTCTTAACTTTCCTTTTTACTTTTTTTTTCTTTTTTCTTCCATTTTCTTCTTCTTCTTTCATTTCCTCCATCTCCCAAACCAGTAACCAAACCCAGAAATGAAGAACCCTACAGCCGCCACCTCTATCGATCTCCACCCTGGCCACCGCCAAAGCTCCAAAACAGCCACCGAAGCTAACCCTTCTCCTTTGATTCATTTAGACAGAGATAATGAGAAAGGAATCAACGAAGACAAAAAAATTGCAACACCAGATTCAACAACAAAATTACAACATCAAATTCAACAAGAATTTTTTTAAACAACAGATTCAACAATATTACAGTACATAGTATCCCAATTCTCTTGAAAACAGAATCAAAATTTTTTTATAACTAAATTAAATCTACACATGTAAACCCATAACCCAGACAAATTGAATTGAACTAAGATTTTCTGAAAAAGGAAATAAAGTCGAAGGGGGCCCTAATTTGTTCATAATATAGAAACATAGAGAATTTGGCGTGGAGAAGAAGAATGGAAGAGGAAAATCGGGCCAAAAGTAAAAAAAGAGTACCTGGATTCGTGGGGGTAGTTGAAGATAGGTAGAGCCGTAGAGGGGTTATCGAGCGAGTCATGGAGCCGCGTTAATCAAGGTTCAGTATGTTTGCTTTAACGGCGCCGTTTAAGCCAATTTGATTCAACTGTTCATTTGATTGGAGGATGAACAGTGGATTAAAGAGATCCATCTATTAGTGTTTTCTTTAGATAACCATAAATGTAAATTTAACTTTTTTTTTGTTTGTTCAATGAGATTGATTACTTCAAATATTTGTAAAGTAAATGATCACATTTTGATGATTAATCAATCAAAATTTATGAAAATGAAAAGTAGACTATATTTTGTTTGTAATTCTTTTGGGGTTTTTTTTTGTATTGGGTCTTTTTAATACATAAACATAATTATTAAATTTTAATTTTTTTTAGCTATAACATATATGTACATAATACTTCATAAATTTATATTTACCTACGTCAAATACAAATTAGTAATAATATAGAGTGATTAAAAATCTTTAATTAAAGGGATTGAAGTATGTTGACTTTGTTAGTGTTAACCTCTATAGATATTTTTGTAACATTAGAGTATTTTACACTCATAAATTTATTTATGAAGTAATGAGTTATGATACATATATATTAAAAATGAACTTTTAAAATTGAATTATTATTATTACAAAGTTTATACTTAAAACACAAATAACCAAAATAAAAATTTTATAGAAAATTTATACTTTTTGTTTGATTATAATTTATATATATATATTAATTATAGTCATCAGAAATCAATTGTATACTTTATGAATTTAAATATTAAAAATTCCAGGATGCTACCAATGTGCATTGTATTGTAGGATAGCCTAGCAAAGATAGAATGTAAAACAATTGAACCTTCAACAAAGATTTCTCAATATTTTTTTTTGAGGAAAGATTTCTCAATGTTGATTGTTGTTTCATTAAATGTTAAAAGAAGATTATATATTTTTATTTAATATATTTATGTAATATATGATTTATAAATTATTAACATACGTGCAACGCACGTACTTTAACTAGTATAAACATATGCATGTATGAGTCATTTGGGTTTCGAGTCATTCGGATTTCGGGTCATCTGGATTACGGATTATTCGGATCTCGGATCGATCGGGTTCAGATCGTTTACTTTTTCTGATCAAATCGAATTGGACGGGTTCTCGGGGTTCTCGGGTGTTCAGGTCAGCTTTTAATAGCTTTAAATATATTGTTCATCTTGTGTTTCTAAATTTTAGCCCGTCCCTGCGCACCGTTTTGAGCAACTCCCACAAAACCCACGTGCTTTTCTTTTTACTCCTCCCTCCTTTCTCTTCTCTGTTTCACGACTTCAAGCCTTCACCGTCGAAATCCTCGACTTTCTTTCCGACGCCGTTGGATGGGTCTCCGCTTCTAGTATTTTGTTCCCCTCACCAATAACTCCATCTTCACCGTTCATATCTTCAAGAAAACACCTTTAGAAAAACTCCTAATTTAAGACCCTAGCGCGAAGATAAGAGTATCCATGATTTTCCTCTCAAAGCGACTCCATACCCTAACCCAAAGCCTCCGTTGGGCCACCCACCAAGTCCGCTTGGCTCGAACAGATGCCGCTTCCTCCAGGCGGCGGTCCAAGGCCCCAGGTTTCGCCTTAAAGAAAACCCAAGAGAAATCCGAGTGGTGGATCGTTGACGGCGAGATGCACGAGATTGGCGACCACGTGCCTCCACGTGAGCGCTTCGTCATCCCCAGAGATAACATCCCAAACAAGCAACGAAAGCAGCTAAGGGAACAGTTCATGCGCCGCACTCGCCTCGTTATTAAGGAATCGGTAACACTTAAATTTCAATTGCAAATTTTTATTATGCGCTAAACTGAAAATGCAGCAAGTAATATGCTTTCTTTTTCTATATTGAAGGAACATGAGCCATGGTGCAAAAGGTATATGGAATTGTATAATGAGCTTAGAGAAAATTGGGAGAGGTTGTATTGGGATGAAGGTTACTCCAAAAAAATTGCTAAAGATCATGCTAAGTACGAGTCTGCTGAGGATGATGATCAAGATTTTAATCCTTACAGGTTTTTTTCCTTAGCTGGTTTCTTCATTTATTGTGTGAAATGTTAGTTAATCTGAATAGAAATTCCTTTTACAAATTGTGAAGTAGTTTCCATGGGATTTTAAACGTTAGATTTCTTGATTAAACAGATATTTATTTAGCATCACATGTTATAACCCAAAATGGGTACCCATACAGAATCTTGGAGCTTTCATCTATAGTTATTACTTAGTACTATATGTTTTTCTGTTGCTTATGGGTGTCAAGCCTTAATCTGTCTGAGTAAGATTCTAACTAGAGATGACTGATCAATCTCCCTTTGATTTTGTTTTATAGGAGCAGGCCAACCCGTCCTGATTTAATAAAGGTATAACATTTTAGATGCCTTTTTTTGTTGCATAACTTAGGAAATAAAATTCAATATCCACAGAACATTGGCTATCCCATTTGTATTGGGACTATCTTGTTCTATTTCTTTTGTTTTGAAATGTCTTCCTGATGGATGCTACATTGCATTATGTAATATGATTGTTATAGGACCAGGGTTTTGGGAGGAATAGGCAGGGTAATACCTTGGAGAAGGTCAATCAACTTCGGGATAAGTTTGAATATGACAGAGAGAAAAGAATGAGAGAGAAAGGTATGTTCACCTTTTTTTTATTTAATTTCTTGTTTTTACAAAGCAATGTGTTATCCTTTTTTCTTCCTATTGTTATAGACCAATGAACTTGCCAATCTATATGAATGGCCCTGAATGGAACCAGAGAAGGCAATTGCTTGAAAATCTGGCCCTCATCTTGATTTGAAATGATTTGACCTAAACATGGTTACTCTATGCACATTGCGTAAAATGTAACCAAACTCAATGGATCTATCCGATTCATTCTCTACAACCCAACTTGAATTGACTTAGAAAGCCAGCAACAAAAACTTACTCTGACCAAAAATAACCCAATCAGTCTGGATAGACTCGTTGCAATTGGTCTCAATTTCTCAGAAGGTTGCCTATGTTGGTTGAAGAAAGGCAACTACAAATATAGTCAGTAGTTGTTCAAGCTCGTTTTCTTTCTCTGCATGTTAATGAGGTGGCAAAATGTTATATAAGCTCTTTTACAGCAGATTTTGAACCTCTAAAGGTCAAGCTTTGTACTGTTTTGAGTTATAACTGACAACATACATTCAACTCTTAGCCAAATGCTTTGTTGTAGACTATATGCTTAATCTACCTTTTCACATGTCACACTGATGGAGAGGCTTGTCTTCCTTTGAGGCACTTTACCATTATGCCTTTCATGTTGCTCAATGCTCATAAATTGCTCAGATTCAATTAATAATATATCACCATGTGAAATTTGAAATCTAACATGCTGAAATTTGGATCTTTGGTTGTATTTTCTGTCATGCTGGAATGCTTAGCCATACTTTACTGGGTTGCTTTAGAGAATTTGTCATTACAGCATATATTGGTTTAGCAAATTTGCGATACTATTGTTTGTTTTCTGACAGCTTAGTGCTTATTGCTTTAAAACTGGTAGTAGTAAAAAGGATTTGAAATTCACATATGAATTAATTTACTCACAGAAGCTTCACTTTCAGTGATGGACCTAACTTCTCAAGACTGAATATTTTGCTCCACCAGTTGTAAAAAGCATGAAAATTTCATTTATGCATGACATGCAACTTTTGGCTGAGATGGATATTCTCTTGTTTGATGGTGTTGAAAAAGTTGTGAAATTGTCATGCTGTCTTTCACGAACCCCTTAATTGCATGTCTTTTGCAGCATTTGCGCCCATGAATGGCGCAACTGCCTCTGGCTCAAGCAGCTATGGTACGAATTCCAGGAACCAGCCCTTTGACCCTCAGAGATACTTTTCTGATAGTGACTGACTATACAATGAAAGACAGCGAAACATAAGAAATTAGGAACTGAGGTAAGAGCTTGTTATGCAACTTGTGGAGAATCTTTGTTATTGCAGTTTGTAGAGGCTTGTGGCTATCCTCTGAGCAGTCCTTACCTGTGAAATCGGGTTGCGAAGCATTTTCATATTGGAAAATTGTACATTTAAGGCCACTTTGGCTATGTTTATTTAAGAAGTGAGAGTAGAGTAGCAAGAATGTAAGCACTTCAAAGTCAACATCCATGACATGGAAAATCAATGTAATTTTTCATATTCCATTTCTCGATTATAGACTTTGCAAAATTTTCCATATTCAAAGTCTAGGTTAACATCCAAATGAATTTTCCATTTTCAAAGGCTAGTTTAACGTTCTTGATTGGACAAAACGTGGACAAATTTTTGAAAAAGAAATAATAAAAAAAGTAAAGGGGCATCATCATATATGTGAAAAACATGGAAGACTAAAGAATGGCATGTTGAATACGTTTTCTACAGTACACAAAATTACAAGATTCACGTTAGTTATCAGCTTCTTTTTTTCATATTGCTAATACCAGGTTCGGCTTAGAGAAAAAAAAATGAAATTTTCAGTACAGTAACAGTTGTTAGAAAATGAAAATCTGCATAAAGTCAATTAGTAAACTTGTAAAGTTTAGACTTTAGACTAGAATCTAATATTTTATTAGTTTCAAACTCGTTGAACATGTCCAATCTAATAGTAGTTTCCTCGAATATCTTATTGAAATTGGATTGACACTAAAACTAGATTTATCCAGCTCAAAAAGCATTCAACTTACTCAAACCAAGAAGTTTCGTTAATTTCCTACATTACATCTTTGAATGCGTCAAGTACGTTTCTCCACTATTGTCTATTGCTAGTCCACCCAAAGCTCATCAAGTTTTGCTATATAACCCCCATTCATGCAAACCGGTTAGCTACATCCTCAAAACAAAGAAAAATTTTCTTTTGTTTAACCAAATAATCTCCATTATGATCATGGCCATGAAACTCAAATTAACCCTCCCTTTGGTTCTCCTAATTGTTTTCTTGACCTTCACGTTACTAGTTTCGACTCCAGAAGCTCGTAAGTTTGCTCCGAACCATCTACGCCATGCCATTATGGAACCCGGCAGCCCTAGCGGAGGAAGGCAAGGTCGAATTCGACTTGATAAAGTTTTTGAAGCTATAGACCTTCTGGGAATCAAGGATACAGGGCCAAGTCCTGGCACAGTAGGGCATTGATATTACTATGAAGTTGTTAATGTTGAAGGCTATAGGAATTACAATTTGTAACGGTTAATTGAAACTTGTAAAAATAAGCTGCTTGACTTGGACAATGTACAAGGTTCAACGTCATAAAGGAGGAAACTAAAACATCAAATTCATGTGTTTTCTTCCCTTTGAATTTTTTTTTTTTGGCACAAGTTTTCTTGCTTTTGTATTGTATAGCTATTAGCTAAAGTCTTCAAATTAATATAGTATGTTTTTCCAATTTAAATACCATCCTCGTGATATAATGTTAATTTATAAGTGTGTTATACCGCAACAGTTATTTATTTTTTTTCAATTTGGACTTGGGTTTATATGTGAAGATGCGTGTTGAATGGAGGCTTAAGAATAAACATGTTATAACTCTTACAAACATAAAAGAAAAGACAAAAATAAATTAATTATCTCAATCATGATGAAAAATATATTGTGGCTTTTAGTAATTTTTGGTAGACTAGTTTTCACTTCCACGTGCGTTGCACGTGACCCATTAATTATAAGTAGAGCTGTCAAAACTTGACATGAACCTAATAACCTGTCCAATCCGATCAATTCCGATTTGACCAGAAAAATAAACGATAACCCGAATGACTCGAGAAAATTACCTAACTCATTAAACCTGGACCTAAGTGACGATAACTCGAAATCCACCCAACCCGCCCGATTGACATCTCTAACTTTATAAGTCAAAAGAAATAATTGAATGTTACTATATATTCTTCTCATTTTTAAAAGTTTAATTATTCTTGTTATACCAACATGCTCCAAAAATTAGAAACAG
>AWWV01009056.1:0-41933 GCA_001974805.1 Corchorus capsularis
AGTTTTAAAAAATATGAATAATTAATGATTAGACAACTTATTTTAACTTTCAAACTTGATAATAATACTTTCGTTAGTTTATATTTTAGTTGAAAATTTTAAAATTAAAATGGTAAAAATAAAATAATTATAAAATATTGAATTCAATTAAATAAAAATAGTGTTTTCAGTTGCAAAAGTTTATTTTTTAAAAAAATTGTAAAAGTTTAAACAATGTCATTCAAGAAATATATTTAAAAAAAACTAATATATCAAGTTTTTTTAATTAAAATAGCAAAATGGTAAAATATAATAGTTATAAGGATATTAGATTTAATTATATAAAAATTGAGTTTTTAGTTGAGTAAAATAGTAAAATAAAATAATTATAAAGATATTATATTTAATTAAATAAAAATAGAGTTTTTAGTTGAGTAAAACTATAAAAACCTAAACAATGACAATTTAGAAATACATTTGACAAATAAGGGTATAATAAGCGATTCAAAAGTTTTACACCTGAACGTACTTTTTAATATAGTATAGATAGATTATGAAAATAATATATAAAATAAATAAATATAATAAAATAATAAATATAAGAAAAAAATAAATAATAAATATATTTTTTGGTGAATAATAATAAATATATTCACACTATATTATTTTGTTCCAATCTCCTTATGATATTTTTTCTCCATCACAATTCACAAACATCTTTTTTCTACTAAACAAAATTAAATTAAGTTATTCTGTTACAAATGGCAAGGACCCTAATATAATAATTTAAGAAAAAAAAAGTAAAAACCTTTTTAAGTATAGCATTTAAAAAAAAAAAAAAGAGCAGGATGGGTTGGGATTTAATTTGGAAAAAAATAGCAATATATCATTCACTAGAATCGGCTCAACTCCATATAAATCAAGATCTAATGTAATTATCAGGGAGGGTTTATGCAAAAGAAAAAAAAAGTTATTAATCTAATGCTTGAGGTGCTTAAGTCATTGAATTCGACGTAACAATATTTGAATTGAAGGTGAGAATTTTTGTTTCCTCCATTTTATATATAAATTTGATACTATAGTTTCCCCCCACCACATATAATTCCTGGATCTCCTTTGTTTCCGTATTAGATACATAGTCAGCGGAACCGACTTGGGTTTTCATTCCTCATCTCATCAATTCTGCTATATGTTTATTTTATTTATTTTTAGTTGGTAATAAGTAGAGAATTAAATTTATATTGATTTCAAATGGAAATGACCTCGACTTCAAGAGTGGAGATTGATGAAGGTAGTGACAACAATAAAGGAAGCATGTGGGATTTGGATCAGAAACTTGATCAGCCCATGGATGAGGAGGCTGGGAGGCTTCGAAACATGTATAAGGAGAAGGTATCTGCTTCAAATATTTGATTCTTTTTTATTAAATTTCCTCTCTTTATGACTTGTTGAAATAAACTAGGTGTTGATTCATGGTAATGAAACATTAATTACTTTATTAGGGGAACTGATTCAAAGGCTTTCTCTGTGCAACATTTTAAATTTTGCAACTGGGTCTGGGATGCATCAGGGATTTCTCTGCCTATGTTATATATCATTTGGTTTTTAATTTTATTGAATAATTATAGTTTCTGATCCGGTTTGAATTAATTCCTATAGAAATACTCTCCATTATTGCTAATGCGGCTTGCATTCCAAAGTCTTGGAGTGGTTTATGGCGACTTGGGTACTTCTCCCTTGTATGTTTTCTACAATACATTTCCTGATAAAATTTGAAGATCCAGAAGATGTTATTGGAGCTCTTTCGTTGATTATATACTCCCTCACACTTATCCCACTCCTCAAGTATGTGTTTCTAGTGTGTAAAGCAAATGACAATGGTCAAGGTGAGCTAATAATATATATATATATATATATATATATATATATATATCAGTATATATATTATGTAAATTTAACCAGAGCTGTGGTTTTCATAACGAAAAATGCAATTTCTGATGCAGGTGGAACTTTTGCTTTATATTCGTTGCTTTGTAGACATGCAAACATAAGAACCATACCTAATCAACACAGAAGTGATGAGGAGTTAACAACGTATAGTCGTTGTACATTTCATGAAAAATCATTTGCTGCTAAAACTAAGAGATGGCTGGAGAGATATGTATCCAGGAAAAATGCACTTCTTATTCTTGTCATGCTTGGTACATGCATGGTCATTGGTGATGGAATACTCACTCCAGCAATATCAGGTTTTTTCCTTTTTTTTTTTTTTTTTTCCTTCTGTTTCACACCCAAGGACTGGAAAAACCTGACCCTGTCTTTCTTAGTTTATTCTTTTTGTTAACACTTGTTTTACTCGTTCTTGCAATGACATGCTTTTTTTTTTGGCAGTTCTTTCAGCAGCTGGAGGCATCACAGTAGACCATCCTAACATTAGCGATAGTACATGATTCACTCTGCCTACTCTCATTTTGGAGCTCTTTTTCTTTCATATATATTTGGTTCAAAGTCTTTACTACCTTTTTTTTTCCCCATTATGCAGGTGTTGTTGTGGCTGTTGCTGTTGTAATATTAGTATGTTTATTTAGCATGCAACATTACGGTACAGATAAAGTTGGGTGGCTCTTTGCCCCAATTGTATTCATTTGGTTTCTTTTAATTGGCGGCATTGGCATATATAATATTTGGAAGTACGACAGTAGTGTTCTAAAAGCTTTTTCACCTGTGTATATATACCGATATTTTAAGAGGGGAGGGAAAAACGGATGGATCTCCCTTGGAGGTATTATGCTTAGTATCACAGGTAAAATCGTACTTATCAGTAGTTTTTCATAAAAGTCTTTCACTAAAATTGGTGGTATGATTTTGATGACCATTAAATCGTTACAGGTACTGAGGCACTTTATGCAGATCTAGGCCATTTTCCAGTTGCAGCTGTGCAGCTTGCTTTTACAGTAGTTGTATTTCCTTGCCTTCTTCTAGCATATTGCGGACAAGCCGCCTATCTTGTGCATAACACCGATCATGTAGTCGATTCATTTTATCGCTCTATCCCGGGTTTGTTAATTTGCATATCTATTTTCCGGTCAACAAAACAAATTGTGGGTCTATCTGCGCATTCTAATTATAAGTAGTTGTTATGATGCAGATAGGATATATTGGCCAGTTTTCGTCATTGCTAATATTGCTGCTGTAGTTGCAAGTCAAGCCACCATATCAGCAACATTTTCAATTATCAAGCAAGCTCTTGCACTTGGTTGTTTTCCACGAGTGAAGGTTGTACATACATCAAAGAAGTTCCTTGGCCAGATATATATCCCAGATATTAATTGGATACTTATGGTCCTCTGCATTGTTGTTACTGCTGGATTCAGGAACCAAAGCCAAATTGGAAATGCTTACGGTAAGTTATTATACTTGTTTTGTTTTGTTATTGTACTTGAGATTGGTAGGGATCGAACCCTGGTTACTGGAACTAAGAGTCTAGCACTCTACCACCAGATTGATTTTGGTATATCAATTGTATGCGGATATAGAAGAAAAAAAAAAAAAACTGCACTTAGTTGCTTGGTAATTTATGTTATTGCAGGGACAGCTGTGGTGATTGTGATGTTGGTAACCACATTACTTATGACTTTAATCATGATTTTGGTGTGGCGGTGTCATTGGATTCTTGTCATCCTCTTCACTGCCTTGTCCTTGGTTGTAGAATGCACATACTTCTCTGCTGTACTCTTCAAGGTTGATCAAGGTGGGGCTGTTCCCCTTGTTATTGCAGCAGCCTTTCTGATCATCATGTATGTTTGGCATTATGGTACTGTGAAGCGATATGAGTTTGAAATGCATAGTAAAGTTTCAATGGCATGGATTCTGGGGCTTGGCACCAGTTTAGGACTTGTACGGGTTCCTGGAATTGGACTAGTCTACACTGAACTCCCAAAAGGTGTGCCTCACATATTTTCCCACTTCATCATTAACTTACCTGCAATCCATTCAGTTGTTGTTTTCGTCTGTGTCAAGTATCTTCCTGTTTACACTGTCCCGGAAGAAGAAAGGTTCCTTGTAAAGCGGATTGGACCCAAGAATTTCCACATGTTCCGTTGTGTTGCTAGGTATGGCTACAAAGACCTTCATAAGAGAGATGATGATTTCGAGAAAAAGCTGTTTGATAGCCTCTTCGTGTTTGTCCGGCTTGAATCAATGATGGAAGTGTGTTCAGATGAAGATGAAGATAATGGAGATTATCTGTTGAATAATAATGGAGATTACACAACTTCCACTAATATTGATGATGGTACCACAATTTCAACTGTGGATTCGATAATTGTCCCTGTCAAATCTCCAGTGCATGCAAATTTTACTGTCAGATCGTCCGAGAGTGATGATGAGTTGGAATTTTTGAATAGCTCGAGGGATGCAGGGGTGGTGCATATTCTGGGAAATACAGTGGTGAGGGCAAGAAGGGATGCGAGATTTTGCAAGAAAATAGCTATTGATTATATATATGCATTTCTTAGTAAGATATGTAGGGAAAATAGCGTGATTTTAAATGTTCCTCATGAGAATCTATTGAATGTTGGACAGATTTTTTATGTATAAGCTTTTGCCCATTTTTGATGGATTAAGAGAAATTACTTCTTATTCTTTTTACCATATCTAGATAAATTGTCATTTCTAGTTGCTCCTATCATCATTTCTGCTTCGTAACATGGAAGTTAAACGCTATAAGTTTCGAGTTTCATGGTAATGGGTTCAGGCTTGGACCTAGTTTATGACTGGTAAATGTCCCTCGAATTTGACTCGAGAACATATACTATAGTAGATATAAATAAAGACCTCCAGAAGTTAGATAATGATTGACAACCAGATGGGGTACATGTTTGAAATCGGAATAACGCCCCTGAAATGACCTTATAAGTGTAAAATAAAAAGTAAATTTCTGGTGGAAATTAGTTAAAGAAGTTATATTACTTGCAGCATATCTATAGTATATTGATGAATATCATACATCACAAAGATGAAAATATTGAGTTAAAGGTAAGAACAATTTTGTGATTGGAACTCGATCCGGTATTGAGATCTTAGGGAACTTACAACCTAATGCAGAGTAGCCTAATTAATCCGTCTCACTACGGGAATTTCTTCCCTATGTAATTCCCTATACTTTTAATCCAAGAAGGCCTTGATCACTAACTAATTAAGATGCATCGCCATACGATGCTTTACACAAACTACATGCTTTCCGCTTTCCCATTCATTTCTTTATTTCCTAAACAAGTAATATTAAGACCCTCTCTAATATTTTGGATACTTCTACTATATCATAATAAAGTAAAGGGCAACGGTCTTGCATAGCCTCAATAACTGATTCACTTACTGATTTGCTTAAGGCCCGTGAAAATGGTAAATAAGCCTCGATTACCATATCAACTAACGCGTTAAATAGGTCTAACAAAAGAGGGGTAACCGCTTATTCGAAAAGACTTGTTCTCTTATCACTTTGAATATTCTCCAAGTTTTTTCATGAGCTTTACATGTTACAAGTTGCGTATTGTACGTGTAACTTATAATCATCAAATTATTGAGAATAATTAATCTATCAATTTCTTCTTATGAATTATTTTGTTAACCATTTTATCCATGACAAAAGTTATTAAATTTATAGTACTCGTTAGTTACTAAAAAGTTGCATATTTTATCAAAAACACTATACGTAAAACAACAAATTTTAGTAAATTTTTTATTATGAATAAACTAAGTAACAATTTCATCAATAATAGAGGCTATCAAATTTGTAATACATACATAGTTACTAAAAGTACTATGTAATTATGGAAAAAGTTTAACATTTACCAATAAATTAATCAACATAATATTTGAGTATAAATAATTTTGGTAACAATTTAATCAATACTTAATGTTATCAAATTTACAATACTGGGTTATTGGAAAAACTATAAAGATCATGAAAAAAAGTTATATATGTACCAACAAATTCATAACATTTCGTTATAGTATTATTTGTCAAATCATTCTAAGGCACAAAATTGACATTGACTAGAACTTCCTGACCGCGCTTCGCGTGCGGCTGTTTTATTTTATAAATTCTTTTTAAAAAAATTCAGTTAAGAAATGAAATTTTGTTGTGAAATGATAACAAAACAGAATAATGGAGTAAAATTGAAGTATGGAAAAGACAAGAGAATAGAGAGATAATAGAATATGGAGAAGAAGAAAATATGAAGAATGAGAGAAATTGTTCTCATTCATTTTATTCCATAACAAAGTAAGTGACCTATTTATAGTCACATAGATACATCACCATAAATATAAGGGGATGAACTTAGCACATAGGTATATGTGTATGAATGAACCAAATCATCAATTTTATCCATGCTTTAATTAGATTCATGGACATACACAACATACATGTTTATTCATAACAAATTTATAATTAATTTATAATTATTTGATAATTTATTTTATATATAGAAAAGGGGATGAATGTCTTTTAATGTTTCCAAACTAAATTAGTACAATTATAATAAACAAAACATTAGAAAATTAACTATTGACACTTGTCAAAGAAACTAAATGCCAAGTGGCACTCAATGAGGGTCTTGTACATAAAATTAATAGTAGGTTTAATTGAGTGTTGGTTTCACCAAAAAAACATTTTTTAGATAATCGGGCTGAATTACTCCCTCCATCCCATATTATTTGTTCCTTTTTGGAACTTTTTTTGTCCCAAATTATCTGTCTCATTTAGATAATCAAGACACTTTTGACTCATTTTTATCCCTATTGAATGTGGAAAGAGAAACACATGTTAAGTAAAATTGGGGTAGTATTATAAAGTATAGTAAAAATCTTATAGAATTTTGTGTTCCAACCAATTTTCTTAATATTTGTGATATGATCAGAATAGACAGATAATATGAGACGGAGGAAGTACATTATATTAATTAAGTTTCTTCCGACAATAGCTTGGGTTGGAGGAGGCCCCATTGGATAATTTTACTTGTTAAACTTTGGCGTTTCTATGCTTTCTTGGTGCCAGAAAAAAAAATTGGTGTTTCTATTTGTCAAGTCAAGTTGTAAATTAACGTTATTCAAGTATTCATTGTCCATCAATTTTTTTTTTCAAAATAATAATATTGCATTAAGGGTGGATGAATTGCAATTTTTAACAAGGAAAGGTATTATAGAAGAATTTAGCATGCACCCGCAAAACACAATAAATTTTTCTTGTGTACATCAATTATTAGCCTTAATGAGGTGAGAAGTAAATTGAGTTGAGCACATTAAATGTATACTCCCTCCGTCCCCAATTACATGTCCACTTTTGGTTAATAAAACTAAACTTTGACCATTATTTATAAAAAATATATAAAGCAAAATAATTTTTAAAAATAACACTTATAAACTTTGAATTACAAACTTTTTAGCACATATTTTTTTAAAATTAAATTTTACATATATTTTTTATAAACAATGGTCAAAGTTTAGTGTTAGTTGATCAAGAGTGGACATGTAATTAGGGACTGAGGGAGTATATGTTATAGACTAAATTACCTTTGTAATAAAGCCATTGACTGTCAAAATTAAAAATAGGGTTTTAGATAATTAGAAATAAAATATAAATAATTAAATTAAATTTAGACATAATTTAGTAGAGTTTAGCCCCAATTAATAATAATTGACTAATCTAAGGGTTAATTCTAAAATTTAACACCCATTCTCTTAGGGTTTTAAAAATAAAATATAAATATTTTATTAGAATTTATTTGAAAAAATAATTTTTGATATAAAAAAGTTGAGTACTGGAAAATAAAAAAGAATTTAAAAAAATTGATAATCATTAAAATTCCAATATTAAAGGTTAATTCTGTCATTTAAAAGTATTCAAAGGTCAAAAGTAACATTTTTTATAATTAATTTCACCTTTTGTCAGGCCATTAATTGCAACCAGCATAAAAGTCATTTTTTTACTACTCCTTATGAGTGCACCAAGAGGTGACCACAGTTCGGTTTCGATTCTGAACCGACTGTTCTAGTTCTGAACCGACGATTCCGGTTCTTGAGAAGCTTGGAACCAAAATCTTAACCTTTAAGTAAGGTTACCCGTTTGCCGTAATAGGCTCTCACCTCATCTGAGCGCTTAAAGCCTTTAGCCACTCCAAAGATTAGACCGGGCTGGTTGAACTACAAGTTTTGGATTTAATATTTTATAATTTCTAGATGAGATAGGTACCTTTCGTGCTACGAGCCGGGAGAACGTCATGCCTATGATCTGAACTCACTAGGAGTATTCGATGTTTAAGGCAGATATAAAGGCATCTTCTCATGTGATGAAGATAGATACAAATCAAGTTCAAATACAATTAGTTTAGCTAAACCAACAGAGGTAGACACGAGGGAAGTGGAGCAAGCAGGGAAGCGCGCAAGAGCTATAGGTAGTCTCCTGGTTCTATTAGATGTGCGAGATCAAAAAGATATAGAATATCTAAGTCCCCGCGTTGTACTGTAGAAGTAAGCTCACCAGCAAGGAGTAGTGAGGTAGCTTGCTTCCAATGGGAAAAGAAAGGAATGAATGTTCAATTAAGCCGCTGACAAACCGACTAATCCAGTATACCCAGCGTAGTAAGCTAACCCTGTAAGCAGACTTTGAGTTGGTAATCAAACTCGAAAACCAGGTTCTCTTCCTTAGCACAAGTATGTATTAAGATCTTGAAACCTTAGTCTTGTATCCGTAAGCAGTAAATAAAGCAAAGATAGAATAAGGATGGGAAATCCCCTCTCAAACATTCTAACCTCTAAGCCAGTAATGAGTCAGCCAATGGGATATAAAATATCATAAGTAAGGTAAGCCGGGTTTAAGAGTCAGCCAATCCCACAGATAGAAAGAAATTGAGAGATAGGAGATTCGGGCGAGCAAGTCAAGGAAAATTCCCTGCACCATTCCCGTAACCAAAAAGGCTATTCCCAATAAGAGATTCCCATGGTGAGAAAGCACCCGAGTTAGTAGATGAAAGAGGCATCTCGGGCTCATCGAGTAAGGAAATCCCAACACAACAATTGAAGGGTATCCTCTATCCAGTTAGTTCGCCTATCTAAAAGCTCTTACTTAGGAAGATCTTTCGAGTGAATCATTTATATTCTCTAGCTTTCAAGATGGAGATGTGCTTCCTGGTCTTGCCCGGAGAAAGACAACAAAAGAAAGAGCAAAGGAAACAAGACTTTATATAAGATTTGTCCAATAAACAGCAGATGAAAGCTACTTTGGCGCCATAGAATTGATTTTCTTTTCTGGAGAAAGCGACTGAACCCTTTTAACCATACGATCGTAGCTCATTTGAGGGCTAGAGAGCGGGTTCTTAGAATAACTCCTTGGCTATGAAAGATAGGGTGCTTACTCTACCTATTGAGTTGAAACTCGAGGGTTTTGGTTCGGTTTCGGTTCCGAAATCGACGGTTCTCGGTTCGATTTCGGGTTCAAATCGGGATCTTTTTTTATTTAGGAAATATTTTTAAAAAATAATGTAATATTTAGTTAATTAATTAATTTTATGTTTTAAAAAAATAATATATATAAGCAAATATCAAATAACATGTCTATTAATACTAAATTAAAGAAATTAATTAAGAAAACTAATATATATTATAGATTTTATAAATATATTAATAATTAAAATAATTAAATTATGGACGGTTTCGGTTTTGGTTTGGTTCTAGTTACAGTTCCATATATGTGGAACCTAACCAGAACCTTACCAACAACGGTTTCGGTTCGGCTACGAAACCGAAACCTTTTTTAGCGGTTCCGATTAGGTTCTTGTGACCACCTCTAGGTGCACCCATGCACAAGATACATATACTTTATTCCAATATTATAATTTTAGCTTTTATATATCAAGCGTTCTTAAGTTTTTGTATCAAGCCTAATACCTTTAAGATTATGATTTTATTTCCCATTACACATTGCCCTCGATGTAGATGCTAGTAGAAAAAATGAGATTTTGAGCAAAACTCATTGGAAAGGTTTTGAACAAAAGCAAATTTTGAAAATACATCTAGCAAAAACATTGACAGCACATTTTGTTCAATTCCAAAAAATTAGGTGGAATTAAGTGAGAATTGTAACTGAAAATATAAGGAATGGAATTGATAAATACATAGTTTGGTTCAATGGATTGAAAAATGGTGAATATACAAGGAATAAATAGATAACTCCATTTTATCCTTCAAAACAAATAAAAACACCAAAGTTTTCTAGATTTTCCTTCCAAAAGGATCAAACTCCACTTTTTAACTTGAACAAATGATGAACTTTCGATGAACTTCAAGAACACCTTGAACCAAAAGACATAGCAGCTGCCTTAGCCACCACAGCCCACCGAAAACCACCCTTGACTGGAACCTTACCTCACCGACAGCCACCGCAAATCACAACAGGAATCCCCAAAGCCCTCGGTTCATTCCCAAAGTCCCAGATCTACACTAACCCAAGGCAAATCTAACCCCTACTTTTGCTTCTTTTATCTATACTATATATAAAAGTACGAATAAAGGGAAACTTTATGTTTTCCGATTATACCTTTTTTTCAAATATATTTCTAAATTGTCATTATTAAAATCTATATACTATGTAACTTTTTTCTATTGTACTATTTTTCTCAAATATATTTTTAAATTGTCATTATTAAAATCTATACTATATATAAAAGTACGAATAAGGGAAAACTTTATGTTTTCCGATTATACCCTTTTTTTCAAATATATTTCCACATTGTCATTATTAAAATATTTTAATTATGTCATTATTAAAATATAATTTTATGTATTTTTTCTATTGCACTATTTTTCTCAAATATATTTTTAAATTGTCATTATTAAAATATATTTTAAGTATGCCATTATTAAAATATAATTTTGTGTATTTTTTTTCAAATATATTTCAAAATTCATAATTTTTATAAAATATAAATTTTTTAATTAGAAATTAATTCGGAAAAAGGTAGGAAAAATAATCACGTCCTTCAGTCTTTTTGGCGTTGAGTTATATATTTTTTATTAGTATTCTGGCCCAAAATTGAGGAGAAATTTGTCGGGTCAATTTTTGCAAAATTTTAGCTGAAATCGTGTACGTTATCACAGTTTTTGACTAAAAACACGTTCCGGAACCCCGGCTTAGTTTTTCGCGATTTTTGGCGCCAAGTCTCATTGAAACATCTATATCCATCTAACCAAATCTTACCTACATTGGATTTAAGGATTTGTTTTTACGAGCATATAAATCATGTTTCGATTCAATTAGGATTTAATTCGGAAAAATTAGGAAAAACGATATTAGAAGTGTGAATAACCTTTCAATCTTTTTGGTGTTGAATTATATATTTTTTATGAGTATCGTGGCCAAAAATTGAGGAAAATTCTTTCGGGTCAATTTTTACAAAATTTTAGCCGAAATCGTGTACAAACTATCACGGTTTTTTGCTAAAAACGCGTTCCGGGACTCCAGCTCAGTTTTGCATGATTTTTGGCGCCAAGACTCATTGAAATATCTATATTTATCTAATGAAATCTCAGCCAAATTGGATTTAAGGATTTGTTTTTACGAGCATCTCAATCCAGTTTCGATTTAATTAGAAATTAATTCGGAAAATAGAAAAAACAATATTAGAAACGTGAGAAGCCCTTCAATCTTTTTGAACGTTGAGTTATATATTTTTTATGAATATGGTGGCCGAAAATTGAGAAGAGTTGTTTCGTGTCAATATTTGCAAAATTTTAGCCGAAATCGTGTACTAACCATCAAAGTTTTTGACTAAAAACGCGTTTCGGGGTCCAAGCTCTGTTTTGCATGATTTTTGGCGCCAAGTCTCATTGAAATATCTATATCCATCTAACCAAATCTCAACCACATTGGATTTAAGAATTTGTTTTTACGAGCATCTAAATCATGTTTCGATTTAATTAGAAATTAATTCAGAAAAAATAGGAAAACCGATATTAGAAGCGTGAAAAGCCTTTCAATCTTTTTGGCGTTAAATTGTATAATTTTTTATGGTGGCAAAAACTTTAGGAAAATTATTTCGGATAAATTTTTGCAAAATTTTAACCGAAATCGTATATTAACCATCACGGTTTTTGGTAACAATGGACAATGACAAAATGAAACATATAAAAAAATGTTGTATAGAAAGAAGTTATACTTTCGTAGCCTGTTGCGTTTCAATAATGAGATGCGTTAATTTATAATTAGTTTCATATATATTTAATATTTAATTTAAAAATTGCTTCAATTTAATTCTATTAGATTAGTAAGTGATGCTTAATTGACTTATAATTAATTTCAATTATTTTAATTATTTTTTAGTTTAAACGCGTTCAGTCACGTGAAAGTTAAAACTAGTTTCTAAAAGAGAAGAAAAGAAACAGATGATTGTTTTGGACTTCTTCAATTTTTTGTTTTCAATTTATGTTTTCGGTTTGAAAAAAAAAATAGAGAGATTTTCTAGTTTAGAATTACAAAAACAAAATTCTTTCTTGCCTTCTCTGATTTTGGAGGAAGAAAAGAGAGATCCTTTTGGCAAACATGAAGACATGATGGCTGAAGCTATCCTCTCTCTTTGTTTTGGCAGGAAGCTGTCTCTCTCTCCCTCTCTCTAGAAAACATGAAATATTTAAAGGGCTAAAATTGTCAAAATGATGAAAAATCAATTCCATAAATCACTAAATTGCAAATCAGAGGGTTTGGGTTCGATTCGCAATTCAGGATGCGCTCGTAATTTCCCCGTATTTGAAAATTACAAAACTTGAACCAGCCCTTTAAAAAAATCTTATTTAATGCAGTATTATTTATTTATTTATTATATACAGTCAAATTGAGTATAATTTTTTATTTAATTTTTCATTAGACATTTGTTTTTGAGGTAGAGTGTTGGACTCTTAATTCTAATGACTAGCAGGTTCGATCCCTAACAACCTCAAGTACCATTTTTTTTGTTAAAATACCTGGCAGGTCCTCGTATTTACAAGAAAACGTCAATTTGGTCCATCTACTCAAAAAATGATCAATTTAGTCTCTCACCAACGAGGGGTTGGATCAAGTGGTGAGTGGATTGTTTCAGTTTAAATAGATCTCAGGTTCGAGACCTTGTGTATGCAGTTGCCCCCGTTGGTAGGCTCACCAACCAAAACCAAGTGCGCGACGCAGGTCGGATCCAGATTAGTCAGAGCAAAGCTCCGGATACCGAATGGGGTACCAAAAAATCAATTTAGTCCATCTACTTACAAGTTTGGGTTAATTTAGTCCATGCTGTTAACTGAGTCGTTAAATTGATGACATGGAACGTTAATTGATGATGTGACATTATATTTTTGGAAATATTAGTTGTACAAGCTTACTGGGTTGTTGTTTGATTGAAAGTATATTTTGATCCATTTTACAAACAAATAAAAAACTGTTGGTTATATGTCTAGTTTTAATGGTGGGGCCCATGCAAATCAACTTCTACATCATCACTTAACGTTTCATGTCATCAATTTAATGACTTAGTTAACAGAAGGGACTAAATTGACCGAAATCTGTAAGTAGATGGACTAAATTGATCGTTTTTTAAGTAGAGGGACCAAATTGATTTTTTCTTGTAAGTATAGGACCTACCGGGTATTTTAACCTTTTATTTAAATTAAAATTTCCAATTACCAGGCCTGGTGGACATGAGCAGGTCCTAAGCTAATCCAAGCATATTGGTGAGTCTGCCATTTGTTTAATCCCATCAGACAGTGGAGTGATCCCAAGAAAGTCAAAGAGATTAATGAAATGGATAACATACATTAACTTGTTGTGTTGGTAAACGAGACCAATCTTTGCCTGCAACACCTTGGCAGACCAGCTGCAATGTTGTAAAAAGTTGCAGAGTTGCTGGATTATCTACCACCCATTGTTGAGAATCATGTAATGCAGTTCAGTTTAATCATTTCTGATTTTGCTCTTCAATATCTGCTTAGAATTCAGATTGACAACAAGATTTCTAAAGCTGTAACTTGATTCTCTTCATCTCAGGTCAAACAGAAGACATATATATTACATTCTTTTATGGAGGAACAAACATGGAAACTAGCATATATCCCAAGAAAGGAAAACCAAATGAAAAACTGTATTTCATCATCCTTAGTCCTACCTCTCCCATGTTCATATCATACATATGAAGTTGAAGGATCTTTGTTAGCTAATGTCTGATGATCAGTAGCCATGGGAATAACCCATGTAATTCAAACGAGGTCGAAGGTTTTGGTGATTGTAGATAGGATCACCATAGTCTACAGCCTTTATCACCACAGCTTCCCGCCTTCCATCCTGTTCTTGAACTGCCCCGAAAACTATCTCATTTGTCTCACAGCTCTTCTCGTAATAAGTTTTCGGGTTGGATGAGTAATACTTATGTGGGTGCTGCTGCTGTTGTTGATGATGCTGCATCTGCATCTGCATTTGCTGATGTTGCTGATAGTTAGCATCCCACCCATTATACTGAGGCCGGCTTTGCTTGATATGTTGCTTTCTCTCAAGTTCCTTAGTCATGAACGGATAACTTCTCTTGGGTGTTGGTGTCCTAGTATCTAAGGGAGGCGGCTCATCTTCATGAGGAATCACAAAGCTCTCTTGCATAGGCCAGCCTCTTGTTTGTATGGACGTTTGCTGGTACTGATGTTGAAACTGATAGTGCCGAGGCTTCCTTTTAAAGCCTGAAAACAATCCCCCAAAGATATCAGCCACTGATGAGCCAGTATTGAGAACAAGCCTACCAAGTGAACTAAAGAAGCCCTCTTCTTCCTTTTCAGGTTCATCTTCGGGTGGAATCAAGGGAGGCCTGACTGATTTTGGAGGCCTCTGATATGGTGCCATAGTTGCTCCTCTCTTTGTTGGTGGAGGTCTTGTGTCCTACCAAAATTGGGACTTGCTTGATCATATTATGTAGAATTGAGAAAGTTGGAACTTCATGAGAAAATATATGTCAACAACTCATAACATTCACATGTGACAATGAAATTTCTTCATCCAGAAAATCATCAATACATCCAGAGAAAACCAATTACAACAAGTACATATCATAT
The DNA here is from genome assembly GCA_001974805.1 of Corchorus capsularis. Lineage (NCBI taxonomy): Eukaryota > Viridiplantae > Streptophyta > Magnoliopsida > Malvales > Malvaceae > Corchorus > Corchorus capsularis. Next base: position 15,100 of record AWWV01009056.1, read on the forward strand.
TGTCCTCAGAATGCATAAGAAAAGAGGGAAGCAAAAAAGGAACCCTAATACAAACAAAAAACAGGAACTGTAACAGACTACATCCACAACAAGGTAGTATCCGCATTGGGGCATATATGCAGGCATGAAAATGCTCATATACTTTTGTAAAGGATATGCCCTTGCCACAGTCCAATCCTTGAGTCTTAAAGATGTGGAATCTTTCACCCTCAACACAAAAAGTAATTACTATAAATTTGAAAACCTCAGACCTTCCATGCATTTGCTCTACAAGTAGCTCAATTGAAAAGCATTAGATAAAGTATAATCTAAGACTTTTGGAAAATTACGGTATGGGAAACTATCTTAAAATGTAAGCAATGGATGACTAATAGAAACTAAGAAGGGAAACACAAAACATCAGATTACTTACATCATGGGACGTGAACATTGCCTGTACCCTACGCTGCAGCAAGGCCAGCATGTAACCAAAGAAGCCAGCAGCAACAAGCACAGCTATACCTATAATGATGGACCCATATCGTAAAATTTTCATGATCTTGACAGTAAATGGTATCAGAAATAGCTTTTCAAAAGATTTGTACCTAAATGAAAGCTGCCATCGTACTGATAGGAACAATCATCCTCATTGAGTTGGATCTCACGAATTGCCTGGTTTCCTCTATCTATAACCAAAAGAGAGCAGCTACTTCCAACATAAACCACATCAAAGTCATCTGAAAATTTTGCATCTTCACTTGGACCATCAACATGACCTCCTCCTCGGCTCCATTTTCCTCCTCCAGCAATAGTTGTAACCCCTGCATAAAGTTATAAGACAAATTTAGCTGAGAGGTTGCATTAGAATAAGCAAATGCTTTTCAAGGAACTAGGGAACCTACAAAACGTTTAGCAAGGTAGCGGTGTAAAAATGGTAGGTTAGTGGGAAATTTCCATTCCCTTATCTAACCACATCAGCTGTAAGACTGATTAAAAGGGAAGTCTATTCTTCAATTATCAGAAATGCCTTGAACATTGCTCATATCACCTGATTCACTGATCTTCCTGATAGCCATATTCAATGTGTCTGCAATGTATACATTTCCGCTGTCATCCACTGTAAGCCCTTTTGGATGATTCATTCTAGCTTCCCTCAGTTTCCCGTCTACATGCCCAGAATACCCTTCGGATGATCCAGCAACCAACTTAGGTCTGCTATCTGCAGTTATCCATCCGCATCAGCAAATAAAAGAATGATAGGTTCTATGGGGAAGCTTCAAAGGAGCACCAAGTAAAAGAACAAGATGAAGTATAAGAAGACAAAATAAGAGAAGCCAACCGGGCATTCCACTGTCTAAGCCACACAATGTAAAGTCTCTCATTAGTGTTCCCGGTTTTCCAATCCTTCACAAAATTTAAATTATTTTCAATGACTGGTTTAAAAAGGTAAACTTGGTGACTATTCACTATTCCAATCAACAAAGGCATTTAAGTGTCATGAAGAAGCTCAAAGGTGTCCACACATTGGTCAAGATTTGAGCTTTTAAAAGGTGAAAGTATGTTCCCACATAAGGCTTAGACTATATATTACAAAGATAAAAGAACTGGGACATGAGTAAATCAGAAGTACAATTAGAATGTCGGCTTTGATATTTTATTTTAAGAAAAAAGAAAAAATGCATAATCTTCAAAAAGGCCTAACTGGGAAGGCAGCAACCAGAGTACTAAAGGTGTAGCTGCTGTACTTTAAAAAGTAGAGTCTTCTCCTAAACAAAAGCACATCAAACTCATTCACAAACTTGAATGTCTGAAGAATCTATCAACAACTTACATACAAAGGGAAAGGAAAAAAATTCTCCAAGTACCTTCTAACACAAAATTAATCAAAAGAGCCATTCAAGATTCAATAAGAAGAAATGAAATTAACCTGCTAAAAAGCATTGTTATTATTAAATAGAAATCTCCCTAAAATTGAGAAAGTGCAGAAGTATTGAATCCCAGAACAATAATACTGCAAAATCAACTCACATCTAGACAAAGGCATTGAGATCTTGTAAATGTTACTATTTTCAGAATCCAACACAAAGAGCTCTCCGCTTGGGGAAACTTCAACAGAGAATGGCTCAACCCCAAGCTTGCTTCCATCGAAAACTGTTTCCACAGTGTATCCACCTTCAAATTTCATCATGGAACGGCTAGAAGTAGCTGGGAAAACAAATCCCATTGATCCCATTAGTCCAGAAAACGAGTCTTTAAACTCCATTAAGAAAAAGACAGGAAATCCAAAAAAAGCAGAGGAAAATTGAGAATACATTGAAACTTTGAACCAAAGCTACCCGTTTTGGGAGCTGATTTCAGTGACCATAGCCATTTAACAAGAGCAGACACGACATTTGATACAACTGAAGTTACAATTTCTGCAAAGAAAAACAAAGCAAAAATTTAAACAAAAATAACAAAACAATTACAGAGTAAAAGAAAAAAAAAAGATAAATAAGGCTTTTCTCCGACTTACTTGCAGGTGGGGTGGCAGCAGAAACTGAAGAAAACCCATTAAAGAGAACCAAGAAAATGAGAGTAAAAACTAGCCATTTCCTCACCATTGCTTAAGTTTCTCAGTTTAACATGGAAAGCAAAGAAGAAGAAGAATAGTTCAAGCATGAAAGATTTAATTTAAGCTTTGTTCAACAAAAACATATTTTGTTGCTTTATATATATATAGTAGTATATGGTTAGTTCCTTAAGAAGGAGACCCCACAAGAAATATTGTTTTGCTTTGCCAACTTTTTTTCCTTTTACATATTAATCAGTAGAAGCCTTTCTGAAAGAGACAAAGAGAGAGTAGTGATTATACACCAAAGAGAAAGGGGACTAGGGGAGTTCTGCTCAAGAAAATAAAGCAAGTAAAGGCAAAAGAAAGAGAAAGAGATGGGCTTATGCCTTATAGTCTCTTGACCAAAGTTAATGCCAAGTTAAAGAAGGAATCATATTCTCTGGTTTTGTCTTCAATTTTTTTTTGTGTTAATTGATAAATTCATTTATGAAGGCATTTAATCAAATTTAACATTTTTTTAAACAAGTTGTAGCTTGTAAGTATGTTTAATAGTAAAATTTCAATTAGTTTTGATTTTTTTTTTTATGAATTTAAACATAAACATTTTATTTTATGGCATCAAATATTCTAAAAAAATAAATTCTAGACAAAAAGGAAGTATCAAATTTTATGATTTTGATCTTTGCAAAGTTAGCATTAGTCTAGTTATGGTTAATGTTGCCATTTTGTTTAAAGAGCCCCTTGTTCGATTTGATTCTGTGGGATAAAGAAAAAGAAACTTGACCATTTCTTTACAAACTTCCAGGTAAGAATTTGCTTAATATTAATCTCCTTAATAAAAGTAAACTTTGTTTAATTAAGGGAAAAAAACAAGGTTTGTTGCTTCTTTTAACTTTATGGTTTTGCTTGTGATGTTCAAATTGTTCTAACTGATCTTCCCTTTTGTTTTTACTCTTTACTTTGTGGTAGATAGCTACCATGTGGCTTTGGGGTGGATGAAAACTCATCTGCAAATATGGAATGGGAATCTCAAATTCAACAGTGGTAAATAGCTCTTTCTCTCCTTTTTGTGGGGAAGTCTTGCTTTTGATGTTTCTTAGAATTCTTTTCTTTAGGAAGAGGATTTGTTATGATTCTTTGTTTTTTTCTTCAGTGGGGTTGAATTAGTAATGTTTTATGTATGATAAGATGCGTATGCATTGATGGCTCTAGAAAATCCAATGAAGACCTCTTGAATCAAAATCTTAACTTCAATTAATGCTTTTACTTGGTTTTGCTTGAAGCTTTAAATCATCGTTTTGCCTTTGAAAAGATTAGTCTTATAGTGAAAATCACTGTCAAAGCCCTTCATGCCCCATTTATTAAGAAATGCTTCTAGAGCTTTTCTCTATTTAAGGTCCGACGCAATTCAAATTCAACTTAATTGGAATCTAATATGATTACTGAATTAATATTGAAGGCGTGTACAAAAATATTGTAATCACTTCGATTTGTTTTTTTTTTAACATTTTTTTGTTCAAAGGGAATACATACGGCGAGGGTTTGAACCCCTACCTCCTTGGTGAACATTTTAATGTAAGGTCATTACCAAGACCTCAAGACTCAAGTTCATCACTTCGATTTGCGGATCACTATAAATCAAGGCAATTTCATGAAAAGTGGCATCAGCTTAAAATTAAGATTAGATTGTACTACTATGTTTCTCCATTTTGAAAGAGTTGCTGTCATCTTTTGCAGAATTGCCATTTTGAAAGAGTTAAGATTAGATTGTACTACTATGTTTCTCCATTTTGGAAGAGTTACTGTCATCTTTGACCCTGATGAGAAGTTTTGTATGAAAATATTTGTTTTTTCTGATATTATAAATCTTTTTGGATATTGTGCCATAAGATAGGAAGCTACATGCATTGCTCCATTAATATTTGTGCATTTCATGGTCCTCAAGCTCAAAGTATTATATGATAGTGCAAGTTCTTTGACCCTTTACACAACAAACTATGTTGATGTTGGGTTTTAGACCATCTTAATCTCCCATAACCTTAAGTAATATATTGTAATAATGTTTCATGAGTCTCAAAATATTGTCAAATTGTAATTTTTAAGATTGAATGAAAATAATATTCATGCTCCTGTCTCGAAAAAGATTATCCTTGGTTCAACCAAAAAATTAAAAACTAATATGCTAGAGTTGTATATCATGCACAGTTATGACAACATGCATTATCTTTTCTGTCTGATATATAGATTCGTGATCGTTGGAGGGGGCAATGCTGCGAGTTATGCAGCGAGGACTTTTGTCGAACATATGGAATGGCTGACGGCAGGCTCTGTATTTAATAGCCTAGATGATCTGAACTTTTTCCTCCATCCATGCATATCCACCTAGCTTCAAAATCCATTAGTTTGTAATTGCTTTTAAGTTAATAGCTACTTACTTAAATACCTAAATTTGATTATGACACTTAATTTGAACCATGTTTCTGCTTGAAACCTGCAGTACTAGTCCCTTTGAAGTGGTGGGATTAAATAATACTGTTGGTGAGTGGCATCTGTAACTTTTTTCTTAATTGAACTATATGCTCATTTATATACCATCTATATAACACTTTTATAACCTGAGTGACCCGAGACCCGTATGACCCGAGACTCGAATAATCCGAGAAGTCAACCCAAATGACCCGAGAATATTATAAACTAAAATTATCTTTTATTCAAATAAAACTTATAATTTTACTTATTCTAAATCATCATTTATTCAATACAATTTATATTATTGTTATAATTTTACATATTATAGATCATGATTAAATTTGCTAAAATTCATTATATGAACAACCACTAAAATTAAATCAGTTATATGAATAATTTAAGATAAATTTATAATTAGTAATTTATTTTTTTAAATAATGAATAAATAGTAATACTTACTTAGTAATTTTTTGGTGATTTTATCTATTGGGTACTACGACCATACTAATAATCTAGTTGGTAAGGCCGTAAGGGTTGTAATTTTGTTTTCATTATTCATGGATAGCTATATTATTAATTAATTTATAATAATAATTGAAGTAATGAAAAAAAATAAATTTAAATATTACATAATTAATATTTTATTTATAATAATACACTGTCAATAGTGTTTTTACTTTTTATACTCCACAAACGGCTTAAATTGTTGACACATATCCCACCTGATAATTAATTATGTATTTAATATTCAAAACCTACCTCACCTGATAATCAATTATGTATTTAATATTCAAAATTAATATCTAAGGAGATACTATCAAGTATTCTATCATTTAACCTCGCATATGCAGTCTGTTAAACTTCGTTGATAATAGATTGTCTAATGTTTTGACTTATTTATAAAATAAATCGAATAATAAATATATTTAAAAAAGTTGAGTATTGAAAATTAAAAAATTCAATGATGACTCAGTTGACCCGAAATCCGAATGACCCGAGGCCAAAACCCGAACCCGGCCAACCCGAGTCCCGAGACCCGAATGATCCGGAATCCGAATGACCCGAGACCCATATGACCCGGAACCCGTATGACCCAAGACCCGGAACCCGTATGACCCAAGACCCAGATGACCCAAAACCCGAATAACCTGAGAAAACTGCCTGACCCATTTAACCCGAACCCGCCCAACCCGCACGTTTGACACCTCTGAATATATTGCTCCTCCGATTTTTTTTAAGTGATAAGTACATTTTAAGTTTTGAGTTGTTTAATAATAAGTAAAATACATGGGTCGTTTGACATCGTTTTCGTTTTTTTTTGTTTTTATTTCGTTTTCGTTTTTTTTTCTTGTTGCGTTGTCAATTTTTTTAAAATAAAAATATGTTTGGATATACAATCTTGTTGTATGTTTTTAAATAAAAAATTTTTTAAAAAATGGATATGTATGTGAGTTACTGTTCATGACTGTGCTTCTGTGTTTTGGAAAAATATGAAAACACAAAATTTTTGCTTCCACTTTTTTCCAAAATTTTGTTTACAGAATTTTTGAAAACAGAAACAGTCTGCCAAACATGTTTTCACTGTTTTGTTTCCAAAAACAGAAAATTGGCAACAGAAACAGAAAGCGAAAACAATGCCAAACGACCCTAGAATATCAATGCAATTTGCAAATTTTTTCCATAGATGCCCCTAATTAATGGGGAGTTAGGGAGAAAGAAGATAAATGTAATTAATGAAAGGTTGTGGTGTTTAGGTTATTTCAAATATTTTTTTACTAAATTTAAGATGACCTAATCATTGTCTTAGTATTTGTGATATTCTTAATGTATCAATTATTTTGATACGGAGGGAGTAATTAATAACGGGTAGCTAGTTTTTATGAGAAATAATGTTATATACAGCTGTCAAACCCTGACCCGAATCCAACCCGCTCAATCCGCTTGAACCCGATACCCCTCTAATCCAATTTGACAAGGAAAAGTAAACGACTCGAACCCGCCTAACCCAAGACCCGACGAACTCGAGATCTGAATGACCTGTAACCCAAATGACCCGAGAGCATAACTCAGATAACCCGAAACCCGAATGACTTGTAACCCGAGTGACTCGAGACCCGTATGACCCGAGAAGTTAACCTGAATGAACCGAGAATATTATAAACTAAAATTATCTTTTATTCAATAAAATTTATAATTTTACTTATTATAAATTATATCATTGATTCAATACAATTTATATTATTGCTATAATTTTATCTATTATAAATTATGATTAAATTTGCTAAAGTTCACTATATGAACAATAATTATATGAATAACCCCTAAAATTAAATCGTGAATATGAATAATTTATGGTAAATTTATAATTAGTAAATTATTTTTTAAAATAATGAATAATAATACTTAATTAATAATTTACTTGGTGATTTTATCTATTGGGTACTACCACCGTACTAATAATCTAATTGGTAAAGGTTGTAATTCTTTTTTCAATTTTCATGGATGGTTATATTTTTAATTAATTAATTGAAGTAATGAAAAAATATAAATTTACATATTACATAAGAGTTTTGCTACATGACCCTCCAATTTGACCCTCCACTTGTCCCTCCTGACGTATCATTAGAAAACTTACAATTATTTCTAAAATCCTATTCAATAATAGTCTAAAATCAAGAGATTACCCTACAAACTCTCCATATTTATAACTAGGGGCTAAACCTGGATTTAATTTGTTACCTTAATTATTAGGAGGGTCAAGTTGGAGGGTCAATTTGGAGGGTCAAATAGAATTTTCTATTACATAACTAATATTTGTTTGAAATGTCCCCAAGGGGACACCCCAGTGGTTAAAGCTTAAGACTTCTTACAGGAGGTTCCGGATTCGAATCTTGGGATGGGCGGGGTGGGATTATGGGAAAGGAGAGGGCTACCTCCTATTGTGTAGCCCATTTCAATATCATGTTCATGAGTAGCAAAAAAAAATATATTTGTTTGAAATTTTATTTGATACATCGTCAATAGAGTTTTAGACTCCACAAACGGGTTAAAATATTTACACATACTCCACTTTTATAATTAATTATGTATTTAATATTCAAAACATACCCCGTCAGGTAATTAATTATGTATTTAATATTCAAATTTAATATGAAGGGGACACATATCAAGTATTAATCCTTTAACCTCGCATATGCAGTTTGCTCAACTTCGCTGATAATAGATTGTATAATGTTTCTACTTATTTATAAAATAAATCGAATAATAAATGTATTTAAAAAATTTAAGTATTAGACATTAAAAAAATTCAATGATGACCCAATTGACCCAAACCGAGTTACCCGAGGCTAAAATCCGAACCCGCCCAACCCGAGACCCGAACCCATATGACTTGAAATCCGAATAACCTGAGAAAATTGTCTGGCCCATTTGACCCGGACTCATATGACTTGAACCAGCCCAACCCGCCCGTTTGATACCTCTAATGTTATAAGTTCATTAAGAACAATGTGCTTTCGAGGTAAGCAGAGGAATTTCTAAAATGGTACTTGTTTCATTTTATGAAATGGAGTGATTTGAGCTGGATGAGAAGTAACTTATCATAGACTCCTCTTTTCCACACATGGAAAACAGATCATCAAGTATCACCAAATTGAAGAAAATTGCCAAATCAATAATAAAATGTTATAATTGACATGATAACAAAAGACAAATTACAAAGACCAAATGAAAAATAAGACCTGAAAATGTCTCCTGAATATTCAGATTATGAATATGAAACATGAAAGTTGCCCAAATAATGGAACTAAGTCACTAATAATGTGGAGCTTGGTATGATCTTTCCACGTGAATGTCACCATTCAAAAGTTGCGAGACTTGCGAGATTGTGCGGAGAGGGTTCCCTAATGATCTTTGACCAGAAAGAAACACTTACGAGAGACTTGTACCGCTATTGCAGCTACAAGAACTTTGCTCCCTGCGAACCATCTTGCTTGTTGGAGGGGACCTTTGTCCTTTTCCTCCGCCATAGGATTTAACACCCAAGAACAAGAAAAGCCAGGAATTTGGCAACGGGCACGTATATTTGGTGATTGTTACTCTTTTTTGCTAAAGAACATTGGTAGATTTCTAAATTTTCGTTCCCACCAAATATCAAGAGATGAACTTTACAAGAAGATGAACAACTCCTGACAAATTATTATAACATAGATCTAGTTTGTACAGCCGCAGAAGGTTGCCGATCTGATTAGGAATGAGACCTTGTAAATAGTTGCTACTCAAGTCCAACCTTTCTAACTATGAGCAATTACCAATTTCATGCAGAATAGGTCCACTCAACTGGTTTAGGTCGGAGAGATCCAATGAAATGAGTGCTCCCAAATCACCAATTTGAAATGCAATTGGACCTTCTAACAGTTTGTCAAATTACCCAAAAAATTCAACTGACCAAGAAGCATGTTATTAGATAGATCTAAGGTCATCAAATTCTTCAACTTCCCAATTCCTATAGGGATGGACCCATTAATTTGGTTTGCAGCAAGAGATAGAAATGTGAGATTAGCTAATTGACCAAACATAGAAAGGATTGGACCTTTTATTTCACTGTATGGCTCAGGTCCAGAACCATAAGAGACTTCAAATTGCCAATTTATGCAGGGATGCCACTGTCGAACCAATTTCCACTCATTTGCAAATGAGTAAGATTTGTTAAAAGACACAATGGAACTGACCCGCTCAGATTCAAAGCAACAAGATTTTTTAGATTAAGTACTTCACCGTTATATGAAATATCCATACCCTCCAATTGGGTGAGTTTTCCAAGTGAAGAAGGTAACTCACCACTGAGATAATTATGAGAGGACAAGTTGAGATATTTGAGTGATGGAAGATTACCTATCTCAGATGGTATGCTCCCATTGAGTCCTTGTTGTCCAAGGTGAAAGATTGACAAGGTTCGGAATGTTAGGATTTTTGCATCAATTCCTAATTAGATTTGGTTTAGGATTTTTCTAGAGATTTTTTGATTGGTGGACAAGAATCTTAATAGGAAAGGGATTCTTGGAGTCTAAGTTTGTGTTAGTATAAATAAGCAGTTTGTGTTTAGTTTTTTGTGTGTGAGAAATTGTGAGAGATTGTGAGAGAGAGAAAAAGTTGAGATAGTTTTATGTTGTTGTGAGAGAATCACTGTCGCAACGTCCGGGTCCGGGGGTACCGAGCCCTACCGTTTAACGACTTAAAGAATCTAAAAACTAAAGGGGAGTCGCCACTAATCTTTTTTAACCTAGGTGTGATTAGCCACCTATCAGATTATTAAGCCTAATGTTAACCTAAGCTTGGCGAAGGTAACACTAAACCTAATAAACGGTCTTCTAACCAGAGTCCTAAAGGTTCGGGAGTCGGGTACGCGTGGGGAAGGATTAACACCCCCACGACGCCCGTCAAAAGACGGCACTGACTAGTTTAGACTTAATTATGGGTGTCTATTATCGGTTGCTACTATTCTTGAATATTTTCATGCCATTTGACTCTTTTATACTAACTAAATTACTAACTAACATACTCTTCTCTCCTTTTTATTAACTACCATTTTTACTAATTATCCTCTTCTTACTTATTACCATTCTTACTTTTGCTACTTTTATCATTTTTACTTTTTTCTTACTCTTCTTACTAATTACTCTTTTCTTACTCTCTTTTATTGATTATTACTTTTTACTCTTCTTTTTTCTTATACTGACTACCATTTTACTCTTTTGAATTACTGATCACCTTTTACTCTTTACTGATTACTATTTTACTCTTACTAATTACCACTTTGCTCTTACTGGTTACTGTTTTACTCTTATTGATTATCTTTTACTGATTACTATTTTAGTCTTTACTGATTACCTTCAACTGATTACTATTTTACTCTCACTGATTACCTTTTGATGATCACTATTTTACTCTTTACCGATTACCTTCTTACTTTTTACTGATTACTATTTTACTCTTTACTGATTACCATTTTGCTCTCATTGATTACCATTTTGCTCTTACTAATTACTATTTTACCTTTTACTGATTATCATTACTTTTTTATTGATTACCTTCTACTATTTCATTCTTTACTGATTATCTTTTTACTTTTTACTGATTACCTTTTACTCTTTACCATTCTTCCTTTACTGATTACTCTTTACTTTTTACCATTTTTCCTTTACTGATCACTAATTTTACTTTCTCCCTTTAGTACCAATTAATCCATTAACTTTTAATTACTGATTTACTGATTACTATTTTTACCTTGACTCTTAATTATCAATTTACTGATTACTATCTTTTTACTTGATTACTGATTTACTGATTACTATTACCTTGACTCTTGATCAATCTCTTTTACTGATTTACTGATTGACTCTTTTTACTTTTCTGACTGATCCCATTTTTCTTTTCTTTTTTAGATTTCTCCTTAATAATTCTTAATTTATGAATATACCAGATTCTTTAATGCGTGGATGCATATGATGCATGAAATTCCTTTTAAACTTAATTACCCACTAATTATACGAGGAACACCTTCGGCCGCCTCCCAATAAATGGTAAACAACCTCTGAAAATTTCCAAGCCTCCGGGAGAAGGTGAGCAAACTCAGACACGCATGAATGAGTCGTCCTCCTTCCCATCACGGGATGATTTTAATTTAAAACCACGTGACAATTTGCATTTTTTGCAACAATTAGTGAAAGTAAATATGAATGCAAATGCAAATGAAATTTAAGTGACTAAACCTAACTTGTTTCTAATTAATTATGAAGACTAATAAACTAGTCAATATTTCTAATGAAGTTGAATTGATTATATCCTTAAATTAAAACTCAATATTCTAAAACCTAAATTTGATTTTACCAAGTTATTAAGAGTTAAACTAAATTCCTACAACTTATGAAACTAGACCTTGAATTAAACTTATATAAAAACTAAACTAGCAAAGCCCAAACACATAAAAGAATTAAAAAGCCCAAGTCAGAATTTACCAAACTGCAAATGGACATGGCGGGCTAAGGGTGAATCGGGTCTGGGCTAGCTCTTGGGTCTCCATACCAGGTCGGGTTACGGGAATGGGCTTGTACCGGTTCGGGTCGGGTCGTACGGATTAGCATAAAAGGTATCCCTTTCTTCTCTCTTCTTCATCTCTCTCTCAGCCCCGATTCTTCCTTTCCTTTTCCGATGTTGCAGCGCCGCTCATCACTCAACCTCCATGACCATCGTTAAAACTTCACCGCCTCCAGCTCTCCTTCCTCTTCAGATCGTGCCTCCCTCTCCTATTCTCTCTCCTCTCTCTCTCCTCCTTCTTCTCCTTCAAACCGAAACCCTAACCTTCCCTTAATCAACACCGTCGCTCACCAGCGTCATGCCTCAACCTCAACGACGCCACAGCCGGATCCCCTTTTAACCGATACCGCCCATCCATTCGCTTTCCTATTCCTCAATCATGCTTTTTTTTTCCACTACTTGCAGTGCCTTCAGCACCTTCCCATCACCGTTCAACGCCGTGAACCATCTCAAACACCGGAAAAGTCTATCCTTTCCCCTTCCTTTCCCTTTTTCCCTTCTTTGGAAACCCTTAACAATAGAAATCTATACCTAGAGCCTAAAATTGCAGCTTCTTTTTCGAAACCCTAGAACTATTTCAAAGAAAGGAACCCAATTTATTCACTCCCCAAACTAAAACCGCTCCTGAAACCCTAAAAAATTTGAAAAAACAGAGAAGGAAAAAGGTTAGCAGAGGGCTTAAGCTTCCTTCTTTTAACTTGAAAGGAATCCAGTAAGGTAAGCTTCTCTCATCTCTAATGGCTTATGTATTTCCCCTTTTTATTAATATTTTTTCCATCTCCCCACATTCTGATGAATACACCATATATATATCCTCTCCTCCCTCCATCTCAGCCGTGGGTTTCCTTTTTATCTCACGGCTTGCAAATTTGCCCTTTTCTTCCCAATTTGAGGCTTATTAATTCCCTTTTCTCTCCTTGCAGGGTACTGACTTGGACCAACCAGAAGCTCTCCTTTCATCTCTATTCCTATAAGGTTTCGACAACTAAAGGGGTATTTTTTTTCTTTTCATTGTGATTTTTACATCTCCTTAAAATACCCCTCTCTTGTCTGTTTGTGATGTCAATGAATGAAAATCAGTGTGTGAGTGCGTGCACAATATGAATGTGCTCTAAATTTGTCTTCTTATGCTTAATGATTTGTTTGTCTCTTGTGTCTCCTTTTGCCGGTAATCTTGGCTGCTGAGGTGGCTAAAAAGTGAGCTGGGCCAATACGATTTGAGATGTGGAGTTCAAAGCCAATCATCAATCCGCAACTGTCAAGGTATAGCTCTTTTGCTCTGCTTTGATTTGTTGGGATTTGCTGAGGAAGCTGCCTGTTTGAATGCCACTGATTTGTAAATGATCCTCTCGCATTCCCTCTCCAAACTTTTGGACTTAGATTCCACGCTGTTGTATTTGCTTGTTCTTGGCCTGTTGATTGCTTTACTGCCATAGGATCATTTTTCCATTCTTTCTCACTGCACTCTGGTGTTGTATGAACACTCTGCTTGCTTTTCTTGCTGAAATGGGAATTCACTTGTCATCTTGTTTTCAACTTCATTGCCATGCTAGTTGTTCTGATCTTTGCATCGAATCCTTGTTGTCAAGCCATTTATTCACTTGTAGCTTAACCCTCCCTTTGCTGAATTTCTTAGGCTTGCATTGACCTTGATCTTAATGAAACAAATAGCTGCTATCTTATCTTCATTCGCCCTTTTGCTTAACTGTTTCATCTGACCTGCGCCTCTCTGAATTGGGTTCTGTGGAATGAGCTGCATATATAATGAACCACCCTTGCAATCTTCTCTGTTTAAGTCCACTGTGCACACAATCACATCGTAGCTTGGTCTATTAAGTTCATATGCTTAGCTAACTAATCCTGTAATCTTGCTGAAGAGGATTCACAAGCCTTTACTACATGCATCCACTTGACTAGTCTCTCCTGCGATGTACTGACTTCACTTTTTGCCATTGCTTCTCTTTAGTCACCATTCAATTAATATGAGAATATAGCCCTGATGAATGGTCATGTATGGCTGTTGATTCGGCTTTGAGTTTTGCTCCTGTAGTCTAACCCTTTACTTACTATTTGTGCTCAATTACCTGGCTGGTTTGTGATGCTTCTATTTTTTGCTGCATGCATTCACTTCCTACGGCTTTGATGGGATGACGAGGTCTTGAATTAATTTTGACCCTCTCAATCCCTAAAGCCCACAAACAAATCTTGCCCCCTAGGCTTATCGTGCTCCATCTTTGCGTGTTTGTTGTAATTCATCATGTAACTCTTCACTGTTTTGTACTTCCCTTGCTATATTTTCTATGATGGTTGATGATCCCTTCTGGTATCTGATCTTGTGTTTTTGCTGCGTGCTATTGATTAGATGTTTGTTCCCTTTATGTTTGCATCACGGCACGTGCGCCAATTAATGGTGCTTGTGTCTAAAAGCCTGGGGGACATTTGTTGTACCTTGCACTTCTTTTCTTACCACTTTGCAGGGTCCAAATCCAATGAAAGCACTGTCGAGCTGCTGTGATGAAATGGAACAGACGGGTGATTCGAGAAAAGGAAGACTTGTTGCTCTGAGCTCTATCAACTCCTATAGTGTAGTTTTGTGCCAAAAAGAGGAAGACGAGAAAAACAGGAAATGATTCTGGCAAGGACTAATACTCCCTGATTTTTGTAATCAAGATGCCAATGTAATTGTGATCAAGCAACGACTGTTGTTTTGTTTTTGATCTGAAAGCTATAAATGCAAACAACCCACCTTTTTTTATATATATTTTATGTTATGTAAATGTACCAAACTAAATCTAATTAATGATTGCAATGTATGATTATGATTTATGACTAACAGGTGCAACTAAATATCCATATGACATGCCGAACAAGAAATGGACAAAAGTGCTTAATGTGATGGACCTACTTAATGAGAAATGAATGTGATTAATGTAACTAATTTTGAAAATAGGCATATGATTAATGTAATTAATGGGAACATGAGAATAAATTGGATATGCTCTATAAAATGAAGAACATAAAAATGCTAATTGAAAAATTAGATTTATTACTAAAGGACTTAAGCTATATGGTTAAAATGCAACAATTCTAAATTACTAAACGAAGTTAAGCCAAGAAATATGCAAAAATGTCAAAGGTGCACATTAAGATTTTTTCTTTCTGGGTTTTCAAATGCAATCTAAAAGACTAGGAAATGAATTAGCTAATTTAAGTTAAAAGTGTACTAAAAGTTACCAAAATGTCCCTGAATGTGCAAAATGACCAAAATGCCCCTTAGTGTAAGAATGACCAAAATACCCCTAAATGCAAAAAAGACCAAAATGCTAATTCGACCCGAATTAAAGGATATAGGACAAAAACGGGTGTCTACAATCACCCATGTTGGGTTGATTAGATTGAGAGTTTGCTAGAGAGATTGTTATGATTGTTGATTGCAATTGATTGATTTGATGGTGGAGATTTGTGGCATAGGTCCACAAGAAAATTTGCTTTGTTGTTTCCGTTTTAATTATTTGTTTGTTTAATTCCTGGGATATCCGAAGTTACAACAAGTGGTATCAAGAGCTTGGTTGATTGAAGATGGCACTAGCAACGGATCAGCTTTGAAGTTTGAGATTGAGAAGTTTAATGAAACGAACAGTTTTCAGATGTGGAAGAGTACGATAACCGATGTGTTAGTACAACAAAGATTGGGAGATGCGTTTGAAACTGATAAGCCTGCAGCGGTGAATGAGTATAGGTGGAGAGATATTCAACGAAAAGCAGTAAGTACAATTCGTTTGAATCTTGCTACTGAAATTAAGTATGATGTGTTAGATGTGAAAACCCCAAAGGAGTTGATGGATAAGTTGGAGTCAATTTATATGTCAAAATCGATTACTAACATGTTGTGTTTGAAAAGAGAATTATTTGGATTGAAGATGAAGGTGGGAACAAGTTTAAGGGCACACCTAAACGAGTTCAATAGATTGGTTACTCAGCTGGCAAGTGTGGTGGATGAAGTCATGAAAGAGGTTGATAAAGCAGTTTTGTTGATTAATTCTCTTACCTACAGGTATGATCCTGTGACTAGAGCTTTGATGGTTGGTAGGAAAACCCTAAGCTTGCAAGATGTGACTTCTGCAATTTTTGAGTATGATAGATTGAAAGAAACTGAAAAGAAAGATGAAGAGAATGGTGCTCTCACGTTGGAGCGTGGAAAAACTTATGGAAAAGATAAGACTGATGCAAGATCAAAAGGCAGATTTAATGAAACAGGAAGATCAAGTTCGAGGCCAAGGATTGATTTCAGTAATAAGGAGTGTTATTATTGTCATGAGATGGGCCATATAAAAGCCTATTGCAAGAAGTTAAAGGAAGATTTGGGGGATTTCATGAAATCTAAAGAGAAGAATAAGGGTGGTGTTCATGTTGTTGCTGTTGATACTGAGGAATATTCTGATGAAGATGTTGTTTTGATAGTGCAAGAAGAAAAGAAAGACACTAGAGATATGTGGGTGTTTGATTCTGCTTGTTCTGAACATATTTGCACAAAGAGAGAATGGTTTTCAAAACTTGTGAAGTGTGATAAGCTTGTTTACATGGCTAATAATGGTAAAGAAAAAATTGAAGGCATTGGGAAAGTAAAACTTCGTTTGCATGATGGAAGTGTTAAGATGTTTGTGAATGTAAGGTATGTTCCAAACTTTACAAGAAATTTGATTTCGCTTGGAAAGTTGGATAGCTTGGGTTATGGATATTCTTGCCAAGGTGGAGACTTGAAGATCACCAAAGGTTCGATGATTGTGATGAAAGGAGTGAAGAATTCGAAGAATTTGTATGAGTTAATTTGAAGCACAATTAGAGGAGATGGATCGGTATCTTCGCATCAAATTGAGAAAAAGGATGTGGATTTGCCAACAAAGAAGAAAGTTACTTTTGCAGATTTGGTTAAAGGGTGGAGCAATTAAGTTTTGATGAAGGAATTTGAGTCAAGGTGGAGATTGTTAGGATTTTTGCCTCAATTCCTAATTAGATTTGGTTTAGGATTTTTTTAGAGATTTTTTGATTGGTGGACAAGAATCCTAATAGGAAAGAGATTCTTAGAGCGTAAGTTTGTGTTAGTATAAATAAGCAGTTTGTGTTTAGTTTTTTGTGTGTGAGAAATTGTGAGAGATTGTGAGAGAAAGAAAAAGCTCAGATAGCTTTATGTTGTTGTGAGAGAATCACCCATGTTGGGTTGATTAGATTGAGAGTTTGCTAGATAGATTGTTATGATTGTTGATTGTAATTGATTGATTTGATAGTGGAGATTTGTGGCATAGGTCCACAACAAAATTTGCTTTGTTGTTTCCGCTTTAATTATTTGTTTGTTTAATTCCTGGGATATCCGAAGTTACAACACGGAAAAGTAGAGAAATTCATATTTTGTAAGGTGATGTCCTAGTCGAACTCGTTGGCGGGACAAATCTGGGTGATGTTCTGCTCGAGAGTGGTTGGTGGAACACAAATAGCAAATTGTTTTCGAGTGTTTAAGTTGATTGGGGTCACCATTTCCATTTTTTAACATTGAATGGTTGCTCGGATTATGTTACTGTAGACACCTGTTTTTGTCCTATATCCTTCAATTAAATCAATTTATTTTTCATTTGGCATTAGGGTCATCCAGGGGCATCTTGGTCATTTTTACATTAAGGGCATTTTGGTCATTCTAAGTCTACTTTTAATTTAGATTAGCTAAATCATTTTTAGTCATTTGGATTGCATTTGAAAAACCCAAAAAAATCTTAATATGCACCTTTGGCATTTTTACATATCATCATGACTTAGTTTCATTTAGTAATTTAATATTGTTGCATTTTAATCATGTAACTTAGCTCAAATTAGTTCATTGATTAATTAACCCTCAATTTAGCAATTAGTTAGACATTGCATGAGTTGGATTTGCATTTTTGTGCACTTTTGCATTTCATGGCATATTTCATGGCATACTAGTAAAACAATGATAAATTAAAGTAAAACACCAAAAAAATAGGAAATTTAAAATCACAAAAAGAATTCATCATTCTCATTTACTCATTTACATTTCATGCATATTACATATAGAAAACAGAAAAAAGTAGAAATTGAAAACACATGAAAATGAGGATTTGTGTTTCTTTTTCCCAATAAGCACATTGGTTATAATTGTTTCCAAGGATCTAGCAGCTTTCATCATGTAATGGGCCTCATGGCACTGCCTTGCTCTCCAGATGACTTCCATAGAATTTCACCTGCCAAAAAACAAGAGAACATGGAATTAAGATCATTAAATTGACCATAGGCCCATCTATTTTTGTTCTATAACCAATGTGCCATGTTCATGCATTATGTTACATGAGCATTTTCTTTTTAGAGAAAGTGGGCAGCAATTTTAGGCCAAAGTTACCCAGAGCTGGACAGAGATGTAAAATGCCATACAATGCAGCAAACCATCAAGATTGGGATAAATGAGACAGATTTACACAAGGATAGTTGCACAAAGCCTAAAACTAAGCCAGGAAACAGTGGAACATAGAGGAGTGGTCGGCTAGGCAAATGAACCTATGTTGGTAATGATACAGTGCGAGCATGTGCAGTGAAAACAAATCAAGCAAACTGCAGGATCAAGTCAAATTCACACATTCAACACATCAGTGGGAATTAAATTACATGGCAAGGAAATCTTTGGGGATAGCTGATCGTGTCGTCGATGACCATAAAAATAATCCCCACATAAACTAACTAAAATAGCTAGGGCAAGTAGGGGTCGAATCCCACAGAGAATGGTTATATGATGAAAGAAGAAAATAAAGAAAAATCTTTTCCAAAAATCAATTAGAAAACAGGGGATTAGAGAAATTAATTATAAAGAAAACAATTAAACTAAAAATAAAGCAAAGCAAATTAAATCTAAATCTAAATCTAAAGCAGATTATAACGCAAACAATAATTATATAGCATACTTCTTCTCCGATGGTATGATTCAATCAAATTAACTATGGATCATCGACTTAAAAGGTGAATTAAGCATCTTATTCTTGACTGACAACTGATATAGGTTTCCCAACATGTATTTTAGATAAAAGGCCGATCAAAGCTGCAGTTATCCCTTTTATTCCTTCAGCAATCGATTACTTTCTCAGGGCTTAAAGATCACTTAAGAACAGTTAATTTTACACACATGCCTACAAAGTAGAACCATACGAAGAACAATTTTTCGGCCTCCGATAGACAAATACCCATCACGCTGCGATCAAACAAACCTGATTTGCTACAAACAATCAAACTTGAGTGGTCAATTCTAAGCTTGATCTAGCCATAGATCTTCCTCTTACATCTTTAGTGGCCACATAGCTCAAATAAGATTCAGAATCATAAAATAAAACAGGGTTTTGACTACTATCATCAAGAACTTAACACAAAATTATAAGTATAGAAATCTCACCATAATCAATTGATTGAATTCACCAAAGGATTAGAAGTATTAAAGGATTTAGCTACTCATGGACTTAGGAAAATCCATGAGAGGCATAAGAATACTTACAGAACTAAGGAGGAACGATTTCTCCTCCTTGAAAACCTAGGGACATCGCACCCCTCTATGGTTAAAGAGGGTGTCGACTTCCCCCTTCTAAAACTAGGGAAAACCTAAACTAAAGAAAGGTAGAAAAAGAGAATTATCTAAAATTTGTGAGGTGTAAAGTTGTGTAGTATGTGATTTGTGATACAGGAGGTGGCTATTTATAGTGGAGGAATAAGGGGTAGGATGGTTTAGCCATGACTTATACTCCAAGTTGGATTAGGTGTCATCCTAGAATAGAATCCAAGTCAAAAGAGGATTTTGGAATTTTCTAGATTTCTGCAGAAACTTCAACTTGAAATTCGGGCTTGAATCTGGGCTTTGCACTTGAAAGGAAAGTTGTAGAGCTCGGAGTTAGCTTTCCAACGGCTACTCATGGGCTTAAAACGGACATCTGAGCAGAAAGTTATGGCCTTTCTACGAAGACTGCACTGGAACCGGGCTTATATCGCAAATTTGCGGGATTATTGCGGGTTTTGGATATTCTTTTGGATATTAGGCCTACAAATTGGGATTTTAACTCTAATTATAGGTTTATATGGGCTGAGTATATTCCCATATAAATTATCCAAAAATCCTCAACTTCAGGGCTTCTTCTGGGCTTGGCTTCAATCCTTTGCAAATAAGCTCCAAATTTTCAATTTTTACTTCTTGAATTAATTCTTCAATTGTCTTCAAATCTTCAAAATATCTTCAATCACGAACTTCGCATCTTCAAATCTTCATTCCAAATGGCTAAGTCCATAGTTGAGTAAAAAGTCTCCAAAATAGCTCCAAAAAGAGTGAAAAACAATAAGTTTTCACTTTTCTTGTCTTCAAGACCTAAAAACACAAATACTAGCAAAATAGGGTAAAAACACATATAAAAGTGGCAAAAAGTATATAAAAATAGCTATAAAAACATGCAGAATTTTAGCTCGATCAATAGCCAGCTAAACAACCTGTGGATTTGGTGGTTGTAATGTAGTGAGGGTGTGTGCAGGGGAATATCCCAATTCATCAACAAATAACATATGAATCAAAATTGACAAGCCAGACTCACAAATGGTCAACAATTCAGTAACAGAATCAATCATCAAGCAAAATAGGCAGTATCACAGGGGATCAGCTAGAAACAGAAATTACCTGGGAAGGATCTAGTCTTTCCAGCTCATCAGCCAGCTAAGATTCCCCTCTTCATCATCCCATTTCTAACCGAATGAACCTGCACAAAGAGACAAAATTGGTTAGCTAAGAGAAGGGAAGGAAAAACAGAAATTGAGAAAAGGGATATGAGGGAATCAAAGGGTATCTAGCAACGGGGGAGGGAATTTGATCTTACCTAGTGTAGATACAGAGAAGGGATACACTTAAAGAAGGGAAGCTCTCTCTCTTCTCTCGCGGGCACACAACTCTTCACTCATTTTCTCTAAAAATACACACAGACTCTTTCTGATTGATCTTCTCTCTTCCGTCTCTCTCTCCTCTCCACTCTCTTCACCGATGAAACACATTACACTACTCAGATCCTCTCCCTTTGCTTCAGTCGCCTTGAACCCGAAAGAAACACTGGATCTTTCTCATGAAAAACACACAAAAAAAATCATAAAGGAATATGAGTCGAAACTCTAGAGAGAGAAAGGGGATTTGAAAGCTCCATTTAAAAAAAAAAGAAGAATAAGAAAAGAGAAGGGAAACAATGGAAACGGACCTTACAAGAGAATCCCTTGCTTGAGGCATTGCCTAAAATCAAACCTTTTGTTTGCTTTTGAAACCCTAGCCGAATCTTGTTCTTCGATTCCGGAACCCAAATCGAGTTGTTTTCTTCGAAGTTATTGAGGGCTTTGAGGTTCGAGAGGGTGGGGATCTCCAATCTGGCGTTAATTTGGTGAATCAAGGCTTCCTTGATGAGCTCCATTGAAGGATCGAAGGAAGAAACAAGCGGGGTTTAGAGGGAGGAAGAAGCAGAAAAGAACAGAGGAAGGAAAGAAGAAGAGGAGGGTTCGATTATAAGGAGAAGGAAGGCTAAACGACGCCGTTTCAACTTGGGGAATTTGCAGTGTTAGCATGTATGGTTTCTAGCTTTTCGATTCAGTCCTCATTGCTTCAATATTTGTTCTAGTTTCATGCGATTTGAGATTATTTGTTACTTGAGTAGTCAATTTAGGGCCTGTTTTGGTGATTTATGTCCATGAGTAAGTTAGATTTAATTAATTTATGCATAAAAAATAAAAAATGAAGTTATGTGGTAGATTTAGATTTAAAGTTATTAGCTTGATGATTATGGTGTTTAAGTAGTTCAAAGTCTAGTTTTTTTTTTTTTTTAGGCATGGACTTTTTTTATTTTATTTTTTATCATTTATTTAATGATTGATAATTGGTAAAGTTTAAACTTTTGTATTAAAGTCAACTTAAAATTAAAGTTTGGGTTTAATGGCTTGATTCTTTTAAGTTCATACTAATTCAAGATGATTCATTGATCCCGTTTAGAGACTCTTTTAATTGGAAAAATCAAAACTTCAGTTTAAAGTTTAAATTTTTGAACTAAAATTAGCTTGGAAGTTTAAAAGCCATTTTTGAGCTAATTTTAGTTTGAAAATGCAACTTTGAGATAAAGGATTTGATTTTTTAAATTGGAAGTGTCTTAAAACGGGACTGATGAATTAATTTGGGATTAGTATTTACTAAAAAATTAAGTCTTTGGTTAGAGATTTGGTTTCTTTTAGGTTTGAGTTAATTAAAGAGTAGATTTAATTTTCTCATTCAAGTTCGTTTAATTTGGTTCTTTATTTTAGTAACTTATGTTAGGATTGTGTGATTGGGTGTTTGGTTTATGTTATCAGTTTTCAATCTGTGTTCTATGCCCCTGAATTTTGCTGACTGTTTTTCTTAGTGTGCAGAAGTCCACAGAACTGATCAATTTGGCCCTTAGATTTCAATTTATTTGATTTCATTAAGCCTTTGGGTTTTGTAATTAATATAAGCTTGTAATAAGTGTAGTAGTTTAGAGCTGTCAAAATCTGACCCGAACCCGATAACCCGCCCAACCCGTAACCTGCCCAATCCGATTTGACCAGAAATAGTAAACGACCCGAACCCGCCCGACCCGAGACCCGACGAACCCGTGACCCGAATGACCCGCAACCCAGATGACCCGAGACCCGAATGACCTGTAACCCAGATGACCCGAAACCCGAATGACACGAGACCCGTATGACCCGAAACCCGAATAACCCGAGACATTAACCCGAATGACCCGAGAATATTATAAATTAAAAATATCTTTTATTCAATTTAAATTTATAATTTTACTTATTCTAAATCATCTTTTAT
Organism: Corchorus capsularis; assembly: GCA_001974805.1. NCBI lineage: Eukaryota > Viridiplantae > Streptophyta > Magnoliopsida > Malvales > Malvaceae > Corchorus > Corchorus capsularis. The sequence goes on from AWWV01009056.1 coordinate 38,088, forward strand.
TCAATACAATTTATATTATTTTTATAATTTTATCAATTATTGTTATGATTTTACCTATTATAAATTGGCTAAATAGCCCATTTGCCCCCTGTCCCTGAACTTTGCAAATTTAAGCTAGAATGTCACTTGAACTTTACATTGTGCCATTTTACCTCCTGAATTTGTAAAATCAGGTCAATTCCCCACTTCACTTCACGGATTCCGTTAAATCACATAAAATTTGCTGACATGGCAAACTTATGCTGATGTGGCACTTCTACGTCAGCACTCATGTGGGCCCCACATGACTCTAAATGCTAGGGTGGGGCACACATGAGAGCTGATGTGGAAATGCCACATCAACGAATTTTATGGTACTAAATGGAATCCGTTAGTCAACTGTCAAATCAGAGGTAAATTGGCTTGATTTTACAAATTCAGGGGGCAAAGTGGCACAATTTAAAATTCAATGCTGACCCAAAACCCGAGTGACTCGAAGTCAAAACCCGAACCGCCCAACCCTAGACCCGGTAGACCCGAGACTCGAATGACCCGAAACCCGAAAGACCCGAAACCCATATGACCCGAGACCCGAATGACCCGAGACCCGAATAACTGTTAGGCCCTTGATATGGTGCTAGAGGGGGGTGAATAGCACTTTTAAAGAGTCTATGGCAACCTCTAGAACTTTTACTAAGTTGGGTAAAATGGTAGATGAAATAGATGAAGTTTGAAGGTAGAAAGATGAGAAATTGCAACACAAAGTAAAAGGATGGTTTATAGAAGATGAATACTCACAATTTATAGAGGTTCGGTGCTCCCCACACCTACATCCTCTACCTTGATCTCCCCAATCAAGGATTTTCACAAACACTTCACTAAACCGGTCAAATTCTAACTTCCACCAAGCCTTTTACAAAGTGAGCTCTCCCCAAGCTCTAATCTTCAAAACAAGTTGATCCTAACTTGTTTCTACCCAAGAAAAAGATGAATAAAGAAGTACAATGATCTCCCAAAGATCCCAAGTACAAGTTTTAGCTCAACACGATTTTCTCTCAAAAATAGTAGAAATGAAGAACAAAGAGAAATAAAATCTTTCCTCACTTGATATTTGATGTATGGAGTGTTACCCCTTTGAATCTTGCTTTGGATGAGTGTTTAAGAGGTCTATATATGCTCTCTCACATCATTCTAGCCGTTGGAGCCTTTTCCTAGTCGTTGGACACCTTTTTACACTTTTTCAAACTAGCCGTTATTTTTGTCTTTTAGTGGGTGGTGGCAGTTTTAACACCAGTTTTAGGCTCTGTTTGGCAGAGCTGTGAGATTGGTGTGGGGGAGATTGAAATGGGGAGATTAGTTACTGTATATATAAGATTAGAATTGTAGCTTTGAAAACTTAATTAATGATGAGAAATGCATGTTTGGTGTGGCGGTGAGATGAGAATGTAAAGTGACCATTAAGGGTATTAATATAAAAATGTATTAAATATAATTTTCAATCAATAATTAACTTATTAATTATATATATAATTTTTATATTTTTGTGAAATTATTTATCTAGATTAATAAAATAAAAATATAAGTAAAATATTCAAATTAAAAAAAACTATATAAAATATCATTCTTTTTTCCAGAAAATATCATTCATTATATATAAAATATTAATAAAAAAATTAATATGAAAAATTAATCTAAAAAAATAAAAATAAAAAAAGGTTAAGAATGGAAAAGGGAGCCAACCGTTTCAATTGTAGCATTTTGCTACAATTGAAACTTCTGCTTTTGAAGCGGGTGGAGCTGGGCCATGTCAGCAACTGCTTCCACTCCTACAATGCACCAAAGGTGGCTTTTCTGGCGTTTGCTACGTTTAGGGGCTCTTAAACGTGCTAAACGCTGAACCAAACACAACCTTAGTCGACTAAAAGTGCACTGCATGATGAGTTACTGTTCATACAGATTGGGCACATCAGGCTTGACACTTTTAACGCCAGCTCCATTCGACTAAAAATGTCCACTCTCCAATTTTCGAGTATTTTCCTTTCTTTGCATATTTCTTCAAGGTAACCCGTATGTAGGCTTCTCCAAACTCCATATTAATCTTCAATATTGTTTAAGTCTTTCTCCAAATTCGATTTTTGCGCTCCAAATAAATTCAAAGTGATTTTCTTTAAAGCCTACACACTTAATTAGACTTAATTAAATATCAATGAGGAATATTTTGTGATCATCAAAAATTACATGGAGTTAACAATAACCCGAACTCAGATGACCTGTAACCCGAATGACCTGAAAAAACTGCATGACCCATTTGACCCGGACCCAGATGACCTGAACCCGAAACCCGCCCAACCCACCCGTTTGACACCTCTAGTAGTAGTAAAGTAGAATCATATGCATTCATATCATACATGTTATATATCACCTTGTTATACTCTTAGTACATTAACATCCGTCTTTTGCTGAGATGAAGGGGCTTTCAGATAAATGTACTCGGGTACGGATTTCTGGGAGCCCTTTCTAGACCGGTCGTTTCCATAAATACCCCCATAATGCGTGGGAAGGGTTTATGGAATTGATTTCGGGTAGACTTGTGTTAATGCATGTAATTAAAATCGATCTTTCATGCATCTTAATTGTCATGCGAGTTATCTAATTGTAAATCAGTAAATGGTTGTTTTTTACGATGACGGGTGGGTCCCAAGTAAGTGTACTCGGGTACGAATTCTTGGTCCCCGCTCCGAGATTGGATTATCCCCGAGATACCCCCATAATGCGTGGGAAGGGTCTCGGGTTAATTTCAAGTATACCGTTGTTTACTGATCAATTAAAATCAACCAATTCACGCATCATCTGCATTCATTCTTTCTTTTCTTTTTAGGATCAATTGAATTAAGAAAATTCAAAATCAAGTGTTCTCTTAGTCAGTTTTCAAAATTAATTAAAATTGGTAATCAAGAGTTTTTAAAATTTAAACAGAGGTTTTCAAATTCAAAATCAAACTTAGTAAGAAGATCAATAAAAGATAAAAAAAGATTTTCAAAATAATAAGAAAAGAAGATTTTATCACCATTTTTAGGAAGACTAAAATGGAAATTTTCAAAGCAAAAATAAAAGACTTTAAGAACAAAATGAATAAAAGATTTTATCACAAAATTTTCAAAATTTCTTTTTCGAAGAGAAAAAGATCAACAAGAGAACAGACAGTGAAAGAGAATCAAATACAGAATTGATCGACGATCGTTCGATCATATTCTTCGAATTCTCGACATGGGTTTAAAAAGTGATTTCATATTCTTTTATAATCCTTTTATAATAATTGAACGCAACTGTTAAATACTAAACCCGTTAGATTTATGTTAGACTAGACGTACCGTCGTTTGACGGGCGTTGTGGGTGTGCTAATCCTTCCCCACACGTAACCGACTCCCGGACTCGGGTTTCGGTTCGCAGACCGTATCTAGACACCCAAATTTAGGTTCAGAATAGCCAATTCTTTTTCTTATTACTTGCACATCGCTGTTGGTTTGCTTTAATTTTAGAGCCAAACTTCTTTGAATCATCTTGGAGTCATTTGGGCTTTTCCATTTTCTCTTTTATTTTGGACTCAAATTGGGGTTGCACATTACTCAAATGGATTAATGAAAATTAATTTGGGTCCAAGTAGGCCTAGATGGATTGTTATTACTCCATTGGGTATGTAGGTTTTACTTTGACCCAATGAGAAATGGGATTGGCAAAAGATGGGTTTGAGGAAGAATAAAAGAATTCTATTTTTACAGAAAGTACCAAAATAATTTGTGTTTACAGTTTGCATTAAAAAGAATTGAAAACTACAAAGAATGAATGTGTGGGTTTCTTTTGTCTTTC
>AWWV01009058.1:0-17999 GCA_001974805.1 Corchorus capsularis
ACCGGACATCACCGAGAAAGCACCAGCCATGACGCGCCCTAGCCTGCGCGATGCCAGCCACAACCGGCCAAGCCCGAGACAGCACCAGCAGCAGTAGTCGCTCCGCTCCGCTCCATGCCGAGACAGCACCAGCCGCAGCAGCCCGCGTCCCGCGCTAACGCCAGGACCTGCTCTGCCTTGAACCGAGCCATGCCGGCCATGTCCCGCTTGCACTAGGACAATGCCGCGCCAAACCCGGAACTAAGGAGGATGCCATGCATGTGCCGCGCCATCTACATGCAAAGTGTGTTAGGATTTTAATTTCCTATATTGACTAGGAAATTTAGTTCCTAATTGATTTCTTAAGCCAACACCTTTTCCATATAGGTAAAGTACTCCCAAACAAGGTATGTTTCTTACTTTTTACTCTAACTAAAACCTCTTAGGACTAGAATTTGATCACTATATAAAGACACCTCTATTTCTCTTTATTCATCAAATCACAAGAAGCAATATTTGAGAATTTTAAAACTCGGCTAAGAAGCAAATTTTTGAGCAAGGCCGATTAGAAGAGAAGTCGACTAGAGCAAAGTCGACTTCATAAGAGGCAAGTCGATAAGGAAGTCGACTTTTGGAAGCAAAATTGATTGAGCAAGTCGATTTGGCTATTCTCCTCAATTTTAGAAGAAGTCGACAACCATTTTTCAATTAAAGATGTCGATGATACTAGCAACAACAACTAAGGATTTTGAAGTTCAATTCAAGAAGTTTAAGGATCAATTTTATCGAATTGGAGCTTCTCAACTCGGTCCAAAATTTCAAGGAAGTTTTATTCGCCAAGATCGCCATGAACTCTTGAGCATGATTTCGTTGCTACCTAAGGATGAAATTGAGGCTAAGCCTGGTTTCAAAGCTAGGATGATTTATCAATTTCTTTGGGACAAAGCTAACAAGTCGCATGAAGCTGTTTTAAGATCAAAGGAAGAGCTGAGAAAGAATTTCAAAGCGTTTCCATCCCTATGGAAATCGATTCTCTCAACCAGGAATTTCATAGGAGAATTCGACCTCATGTTGCACCTTGGAGTAAGCCTTTTCCTATGCCAAAGATTGATGGGTATCACACCAAGCCCTATAGGCCACCCTATAGACTTCCTATGCGATGTGCCCCTTTTCCTCAACGGTTTCATGACCCCTTTTTATGCTTCTTCATCTAATCAACCAAGAACTGCACCTGTTGCTACTGTTTTTACCTTGGAAGAATTAAAGGATAAACCCTCAATTTCAATTGGACCAAGAGATCCATTGTATAAGGAAGATCAAGGTGAAGATGATATTGTGATAATTGCTTCTGCTACTGAATCAAGTGATGCTTCTAGTGATGAGAATAAGGAAGGAAAAGAGGAGGAGAATCGAGAGAAGGAAAATAAGGAGGAATTTCATCCTTTCCTTGCTCAATTTAAGGACTTAAGTGATCAAGTTGCTAGCTTAAGAGAGGATTTTGATACTATAATTGGGAATTTGGAAAACCTCTTCAATTTATTGGAGAAGGCTATTCCTAAACCAATTTAGGTTTTAAAATTAAGATTTTAATTTAGGATTTTATTTTTAAGCATCTTAGGTTTAGTTATTTAGTTTATGCTTTATCTTTAATTTTCTTTATTTTATGTCTTTATTTTTCAAGTTTCATTAATAAACTATCTAGTTTTATATGCCTATCACTTTAATTTTTATTGTCTTTTTATTCGAGTAATTATCTTCATCAAAGCCGCCCAGGTATGTTTCATGAACCTTAATTCTTTATTTTTTTTTAATATTTTGCATGCTTTGATTTTATGATTGCTTTTACATTGAGGACAATGTGAATTTTAAGTGTGGGGGGTGAATACTCGATTAAATTATTGATTGATTATTGAGTCATATGATAGTCTTTTGCATGAGAATCTAGGATAAAAATATGATTGTTTTGAATCGTCTATTTTCTCCAATTTTTGAAAAGATTTTTTTCGAAAAAATTGATTTTTGAAATTGAAAATTTTGATGATTTTTCAAACTCTTTGATTTTTCAAGAATATATTGAATGATTGATTTGATTATGATTGATGAATGATTAAGAATTTTTAATGATGCTTTATTCTTTGATTGATTTATAGTAAGAAGTTTTGATTTCTTAGAATTAGGTATAATTGAAGTTTGTGATATGATCTTATTATTCAATGCTTTCATGATTATCTATTTCTAGAACTTGTATTGAATTTTGATTGAAGTTACAATTAAGAAAGCATGCTATAGATTTGTCAAGAATAAGTGTGGGGGACTATCTATATAAAGGGCAATTAAAACCGTTTTCATAAAGAAGTGATTTATTGCAAGAGGAGAAGAGATATTTTCTGTTAAAAAAAAAAAAAAAAAACTCCATTGTTGTCACTCTTCTCTTTAAACAAAAGGAGTTAGTAACCCTTGGGAAGAGGATAAGAGGCATGGATCAACAGAAATATTGTCCCTCTAGAGTGCTAGTAGCCTCAAAATAAAAATAAAGGGAGTTAGTAACCCTAAGCATAAACACTTCAGAGGTTAGTAACCTCAGTTTTCTAAAAAACAATTACCCTTGAAAAACTATTATAACCCACATGAATCCTTGGTTTGTTTATGACATTGTAATCTTTTGAGTAATGGAGAGAAAGATGAATATACAAGCTTATAGAGAGAAGTAGTTATAAAAGTAAGGGATGGTAAGTAATTAGAGCTACTTTGATTATGGCTACTTAAGAATGATAATGCTTGCTATTGATTGATCTCTGGATTAAGTATTATTGATGTTCTTTGCTATTTTGATTTCATGATTAAATTGATTCTTTGATATATGAATGAAGTCAAATTGATCTTTTGAAAATTTTGATTTTTGATTAACTTACATTGATTTTGCTAAGGGACTAGCAAAGTTCAAGTGTGGGGGAAATATGATGCGAGCTCAAATTATGCATATTTTTATAGCTATTTTTCTATACTTTTTACTACTTTTATATGCATTTATACCTTATTTTCTAAGTATTTGTGTTTTTAGTCTTTATGAGATGTGAAATTGAGAATTTGCTTATTTTCACTACTTTTGGAGCTATTTTGATTACTTTTTTACACTAGATATTAGCAAAGTAATTTTGAGTATAGATTTGGAGATGCAAAATTCGTGTTTGAAGATTTCTTGAAGATAATTCGAAGATTTGAAGATCATTGAAGAATTATTTCAAGGAGCAAGAATTGAAGATTGGAGCTAAAATTACAAAGGATTGAAGCCAAGCCCAGAAGAAGCCCTGAAGCTAAGGAATTTTGGATTATTTATATGGGAATATACTTAGCCCATATAAACCTATAATTAGAGTGAAAATCCCAATTTGTAGGCCCAATATCCAAAAGAATATCCAAATCCCGCATTAATCCCGTAGATTTGCGATATAAGCCCGTTTTCAGCGCAGTCTCGGTAGAAAGGCCATAACTTTCTGCTCAGATGTCCGTTTTAAGCCCATGAGTACTCGTTGGAAAGCTAACTCCGAGCTCTACAACTTTCCTTTGAAGTCTGAAGCCCAATTCTGCCGATTTCAAGCCCGAATCTGCCAGTGAAGTTTCTGCAGAGATCCAGAAAATTCCAGAATCCTATTTTGACTTGGATTCTATTCTAGGATGACACCTAATCCTACTTGGAGTCCAAGACAGCCCTAAACCGCCCTACCCTTGTTTCTCCACTATAAATAGCCACCTTAGGTCTAGATTTTGTAAGTAATTTTATTCTTCATAAGATATATTGTTTAGTTGAAGGTTTGGAGGAGAAAAACCCTAGGAGCCGCCGCCCCTCTTCTCTTCCTCCTCTATAGATAAGTTCTTTTCTTCTTATTTGTGGATGATCACTCAATTTATGAGTGAGTAATCTTTTCTTTTCTCCAATGTAGAATTTAATTGATCTCTTGACTAATTCCATGGTGAGATTTTGTGCTTTTATATGAGAATTTATTTGAGTATTTCTTGGATCTCTGTATGAATTCTATGTTGCTTGTTTTGATTGATTGGGTCGACACTTTCATGATAAATTGAGTTAGCATTAGCTAGATTAGGTTGTGAATTAATCACTCCAGCTTAATTTTATGTAGCAATTGGATGTGAATTAATCCTCCATCCAAGAGAGAAAAGAATCAATGGGCGAGAAATTTCTCATTGTGTTTGTTATTAAATTACTTGTTCTTCATGCTTTATTCCTAAGTGATCTCTAAGCCCTAAGAAAGTAATTGATTGCTGAAAGAGTAAAAGGGATAGATTGACTTTAATCGGTAATCTAATCTAATTAAGGTAATTTAGGTTAAGTCCGACAAGCTATTCAAGGTTCTCATAATCTTTAGATATCGATGATCCATGTTATTGTTGTCAAGAGGGATATTAATTCTATGTTGGAGGTTGTTTCTATTTAATTGTTATTTTCAATATTATTCACTGCTTTTGATTAATTGTTTTCTTTTATTTTCTTGATTGCTTTCGTAGTTAATTTACTTAGTTAAGATTTAATTTTAATTCTTCTTTAAATTCTCTTTATTAATTTGTTTTGTTTGAGAAAAGGAAGAGTCGTTCTCTCTGTGGGATCGACCCCTACTTGCCCTAGCTAGTTTAGTTAGTAATTGTTGGGATAATTATTTATTTTATGGTCATTGACGACACGATCAGTTGTATTTATTGATAGTTTTAGGATCTTTCTAGGTCATTTCCTATGTAAACCGCCCTTAGCCCTAATTAAAGGATAGGTCGGCTATTAGAGGAGCTTAAGGTCGACATCCTTTGCCTATATAAAGGATTCGATCCCCCTTTGTAAAGACAAGTTAAGTTTTCAATAAAGATTTGAGGTTTATTCACCCAATTGATTATCTTAGCTTCATTGTTCTAGTTTGAGCTTACTTAGGGTTCTTCAATCTTGTAGAGTCCTAGCAAACAATTAGGTTGTGATTCCTTAATTGTTTGTGAATCTTGTGATTTTAGATTGATAATTGCAGGTCTAATTATCCATCTATAGGCGACGAACGAAGAAGAAGGCTAGGTTAGGTTTATCGATTCTACATACAAATCAAGGTTTTGGTGTTTCCAAGTTGATCATTGGAGGATATCAGAACTAGATTCGTATCACTACGTGTGGCACTCGTAGTGAGACCCACGTCCCCCTAGTGGCTTTTCAATGCGCCTGCCACCTAGGGTCGATGATCACCCATACCCGTCAATAGGCGGCCTATGGGCTACCTCAACAACAAACAGTTACTGCAGTAAGAAATCACAAACATGTGCCAAAACATAATCTCTTAACAAAAACAATACATGACATGAGTATAATCCATCATATAGCATATCAAAACATGATCATATATCAATAACATCAGCTCACATTTTCCAGTTCAAATCAAAGACATAAAACAATATCAAATATCAATACTTATCAAATCATGCAACAAGCCAACGAGATTTCACCATGCACTTAAAACAATTACGAAAAAACTTTATAGAAACCATGTTCTTAGAAATATATTTATAAAACATGAGAATATTTCTCAAAGCATTTTTCTAAACGAATTAAAAATAGCTACAATGCACTCACAGTTCGGGAGGTTCGTATACTCCCTGGTAATTTCCTTGCAGTCATAACAATGTACTTATAACCATTTTAATTTGAATCCTAAACATTTAGGAGTGCGAGATAATTAGAACGAATATATCAACTTAAAAGTTCTAGACAAACTCTATTTTAAAACAAAGGTCTAACGTGACGACACTTAAAAAAAAATAGTCATATTTAGCTCGATCCTAAACCGAATTATACGAAATAGATCCATTTAAAAGGCAATTCATTATACTAAAATTTACTCCAAAGAGCTATCCTCAAATTATGCCCATAACATAATCAAATTTAAGGTTTATTCCAAGTATTCCAAAATTGTTCTGTTTTTAGGGGGAAACTGTGCAGCTATAGAAACGACCCTTTTTCTCTATTTTAGACTTCAAATCGCAATTCGATTCCTACTACAAAGTTGTAGAGGACTCAAAAGCCTACAATTTGGGCATAAGAATGACTTACTTTGGATTTATGAAGACAGAGTTATGCCCCTCGAAAGATGCAGCTAGAATGAAGTAATACAACATGATTCTGCCATTTTCAGATTTCTGAAGCTTGGGGAAAATGAGCATAGCTCAATCAATACTCAACAAAATCAGGCGAAACCAAAACCAAATGAAAGCTAATTCATTGAGCTAAAAGTGATTCCAAAGAATCTACATCAAATTCACACTATAACCATTTCAATTTTAACCTCAAAGTCAGTTTTCCAGTTTTGGACCTCAATTCAGTGACATTAACTTCCGAGACTCATAACTCCCAATCCAAGCAAAATTAGCAAAAACAGCATTTAACAAAGTTTGCTCTAAATTCAATTTTCTATAACACTGCCAAATTTCATAATTTTTCAATATCGTTTACTACCTCAAATGTTCAGAAAACAGAACCTGCACAGTGTCCTAAAAGCAGAACTTTTACCAAACACTTTAACACTTAACCTCTCTAATCAAACCAAGTCTATTTTACCTCAAAATTTCTAGATTTGAACATTGGTTTACCTCAAGCAAATTCCCACTTTATCAACTATTTCTAATGTTCAATTTACTCATACAATGCCTCTCCTAAAACTCAACTTAATATTAACAATATAACATTAATCAACTCAACATCCATCACATAAAAGATTTTCCAATATTTAAACTAAAATATACATACATTGATGTGTCCTTAATTAATGATCAATCAAGTTCGAAAAGTTGATTAAATTACCTTCATCAAATCCCAAGAATGAGCTCTTGAAACCTCAACTCACCCAATTATGCAATACTTCCATTCTTGCATCCTTGCAATATACCACAAGTTGAACTTAAAAACTATATCCAAAATCAACAACTAGTAGGAATCTAAAGTAATCACATCATACTTCACCTTAGTTTGATCATTTGTCATGAACTTTGAGACTTTCTACAATATAATCTCCCAATCACTTTAGCAAACTAGCAAATTGGTAGAGGGCTTTGGTTGATAAGAGCTTAAGGAATAATTTATTGGCTTTGCATGTTAATTTGAGTGAGAATTTACTCACTTTGGTGTAGAGAGAGAGAGAGCTTCAAAGCTTGTCTCCCATGGAGTATTATAAGAGAGAGAAATGGAAAGAAAAGAGAAGATGAGAGTAGAAATGGTTTAGTGGGTGCCGCCCCCACTTTTAAATGTCTTCTTCTTCCTTTTTTTTTTCTTTTGCTTTGGGTTTTATCTTCAACATACCCCCTTGACCTTGAATCACCTTTCAATTTAGTCCTCATTTTCCTTTAGTACTTTAACTTACATAATTAAATTCACTTGATTCATAATTCTTCAATTTTAACTCTTTATGCATGTCCCAATTGTTTTTTTTCCTAACTTCTTTTTCTTATATACATAATAAATTCTAATATCAATTACCAAATTAATTTTACGATATTACAATTCTACCCTCCTTAAATAAGTTTCGTCCAGGAAACTTTCTACGTTTAATCACTTTATTTCAGGAACTATTATATATCATTTTTGCCTTCACAATACATTCCTTACAATAGACCATTACTTAACCTTTGACCTCCATCACTTTCTGTTCCACTTACCATGTTAAATGAATCACCTGTCAACTAGTAGTATCCTTTATCATTTGCAAATCTTAAATTTCCAAAGGCATGTTCTCCAAAATTTCCATATCAATTAAATCAATGCAAGTCTCAAGTCTCTATCCATTAAGCTTATCTACCTTTAATTTTGTACAATTAGATTTGAATCCTTATACCAACCGGTTCAATTTCTCTTTACCTCTCATAAGAAAACATGCAAATAATCTCAATATTATTACTCAATTTGATATCCTTCGCCAACACTTTCTTCTCACTTCCAATTAAAAATTCTTTACTAATCAACTTAATTCAACCCACAATTTAATTTAAATTAATCGAGTCATCCAAAAATTAAATTGATTAGATCATCAAAAATCACTTAATATTTATGAAGTCTGCTAATGCCTCATTCGATCAACTAAGTCCATCAAACTCCAATTCACAACATCTAATTAGATCATGTAGGTCCATCATAATCCAATCGAAATTAAAGTCCTCAAAAGATCTAGTTTAATTCTATTTGGTTCTCCAATATTTCGATTAAGTCCTCAAAATATTGAATTTTACATATATTAAGTCATTCTCCAAATTGCTAAGAAGCATTAATCATTGTAACGCCTTTATTACTATCATCAAAGCACTCATTCAAATCTAAGCAATATCACATTGATATCCTTAAACTTAATCTAAATATTTCTCCACCATTCCAATTTAAATCAACTACATCCCTTCCGATATTTAATTAATAAATACTTAAATTAAAATCAACTTAGTACTCCATCGACTCTTAGTAACACAATAGTGCATTTAACTAATTATTTATCCTTCAATTCACTTGCATTAATATCCATTTACACCAATTAAATTCTCCAATATTCATATTTTGATTCATTTAGTTCTCAAAAATTCAATTCTACCAATCTAATCCTTCAACCTCAAATTAAACTCTATTAAGGATTTATCCATTTGATAAGAAATTTCTCTTAAATATCCTTTAAAACTTATGTTATCCTTTATGGACCACTAGTTTCCAAATTCGTATTTGATCAACTTATGAAAATTCCATTCATCTATATAAAAAAATATCTATCAAACAAATCCAATTGTTCAATGCTAATCAAAACATTTCGTTACAGTGTCAACAAATCCAATTCAGGTAGGTTATGCTCTTTTATCTTAAACTAAATAAATTCTCCAACCTCTCATCCTTGTTTACTAGATCCTCTAAATTTCACTTTATTCAATTAAGTATGACAAGTTCCATGCTAATTCAATTAAATCCCTTAAAGATCCACTTAAGTCACTTTAATCCTCAAAGGTTGATCTAGATCCATCTCATGAACCTTTGCTAAACATCACAACTTTAGAAAATTCAACCATATATATATATATATATATATATTAAGTCGGTCATCTTCCATTTAAAGCTCAAATATCCGTTTCATAATTAATTTCCTTCAAATCATAGACTTAGTCATTAAGGAAGATTTCAGATCTTCCCATACCATATAATTCATGCCAATCCATACAAAATGGATACATAAAATTAACCTAAATATTTAGTTATTCCATTCACACGAAACTTCCAGATACTAGTTTAGTAAACTTTACATTTTGGCCATACCGAAACATTATATCACAACTTCCACAGACATAAGTTCATTCATTTTAAACAAAACACTACATTAGATACACTCTAATTTAAGCTCTTACTTCATCTCCTTTCATGATCACAACCTAATTGTTTGCTAGGACTCTACAAGATTGAAGAACCCTAAGTTTGCTCAAACTAAAACAATGAAGCTAAGATAATCAATTTGGGTGTATAAACCTCAACTTTATTAATCAACTCAACTTATGTTTACAAGAGCTATTGGTGGCCTTATATAGGCACCAAGATAGCGCAAGAGCCCCCTTAAATCGACCTATGCATTCAATGCAAGGGGCTAGGGCGGTTTACACATAGAATCATCTAGAAACTATCCTAAAATACAACCAATAGGAAAAATAGATAAGGATTCGACTTAATTGAACAAGGCCCAACCCTAAACAAGATCTAAACTACATAATTAACTAATATAAGATAGAATTAAGGCCCATATGGCCGAATTACACAATGTGAGCTCTAGGGTTCAACGATTTCAAGTAAAGTGCAAAGCTTGGAATCGTTGGGAATATTCTTGATCATGTCGACTTCAATGCTTCCCAATTGATCTTCAATGGACTTCAAACCTTCAAGATGAGTTCGAACAAAGCTTGTTAATGCATCTTTGAACTTCTTAGCTCTTGCTCTTGTCATCGGACCTAAAGGCATCTTCAAAGGATCAAATGGCATCTTAATGGCATCTCCATGAGGCTTTGTGATTCCATTGGCATCTTCATGATATTTTGCGATTCCATCCCCTCCTTTAAGCTTGTCCATGTTTCCTTGCTCCTCCAAGCTTCCTTGCAATCCCTGATCATCCCCTCGTTCTTCATTGTGTTCTTCATGTCCATGATAAGCCCTTGGCGCATCAAAGAACACAATGGAGATCATGGAGATGATGTGCATATGCGGCAAGGAAGCAAGGACAAGCTTGAAGATTAAAGGATTTGCGCAAGAGATTATTCAAGCACCAAGGAGTTGCCTAAGATGCCATTTGATCCATTGAAAATGCCTTTAGGTCCGATGACTAGAGCAAGAGCTAAGAAGTTCAAAGATGCATTACCAAGCCTTGTTCGAACTCATCTTGATGTCTTGAAGATCATTGAAGTGCAATTGAAGAGCTTTCATGAAGATAAGAGCAAGAATATTCTCATCGATTCCAAGCTCCTCACTTTGCTTGAAATCGATGAGCATTAATTCGGCCATATGGGCCTTAATTCTATCTTATATTAGCTTATTTTTAAGTTTGGATGTTATTTGGGTTGGGCCTTGTTTGACTAAGTCCAATCCTTGTTTAATTATGCTTATATTTCCTTTTCCTAGTTGGGTTTGGACTAGTTTTTCCGTAGCCTTATGTTTGGACGAAATTTAGGTCTTATTTTTAGGATGAGGGGCGTCCCCTATGCCTATATAAAGGGACCAACCCCCTCTTGTAAAGTTAAGTTGAGTTAATTAATAAAGTTGAGGTTTATTCACCCAATTGATTATCTTAGCTTCATTGTTCTAGTTTGAGCATACTTAGGGTTCTTCAATCTTGTAGAGTCCTAGCAAACAATTAGGTTGTGATTACTTGTTTGTTTGTGAATCTTGTGATCTTAGTTTGACAATTGCAGGTCTAATTGAAGATCTAAGGCCGACGAAAGAAGAGGATTGCTTAAGTGAAGGTTGTCGACATACTCATCTAGGAGTTGAAGAAGTTCAAGTTGATCTTTGGCGGGTCTTAATGATAGATTTGAATCTAATACAACTAGATTCGTATCACTTCCTTAAGAGTATGTAGCCATTTCATTTAAAGATTTTCTTAGGGCAATGGGCTTGGACATGATCTGCCTCCCTATAATGGTAGCACCGTTAGGGAGACCAACACCGCCCCTCATGGAACCTACGACAGTTGCCACATTGTGGTACAATAGACTTACAAGTACCAGATCTTCTATTAATGTTCATAGTATTGGGTGTACCGAGTGACGTCCTTTGGGGTGAAGCGCTACTCTTGCTCCTCTTAGATGATTGTCCCAACGAGAAATTTAATCAGCGTATGTTCTCAGAAGATTCTATGTCTACAGATTTTGACTCGTGCATCTGTTCTATGATGTGTTCCAAATACTTAGCAGTGTCTATAAGAAACATCACGAGTAAAAGCATCCACCATATTCTTTTGTATGTCCAGATTTAATCTCGAACAAAGCGTCAAACTCATAAACTCATTGTTTCGTCCGAGATCAGGAGCATGCCTTGCTAATTGCTTCAATTTAGCTTCTTCATATTCTGAGACTAACATGTCACCTTGAACCAAAGTTGGAAATTCAACAATCTTCTGTAACCTGTCGTATCGATAATAATATTCATCGTTGAACTCTGCCACAAACTTACTCTAAGTGAGCTCTTCAATTGACTTAGCTTTAACATCTTCCCACCAATGTCTAGCTCTTCCATCCAACAGTCTTACCGCTACCTTTTATTTGAGGTCATCGCTTAGCTACATATCTACAAATACATCCGACAACCAGGATATCCAATCCTTTTCTTTATCAGCATCATCGCTTCCTTCGAAGATCTTATAACCCCATTCTTTTGCTTCGTTCACCTTCTTTGCAATTAAACAAGTAGTACTGTTAGGAGTAGTATGATCCACAACCGAAGGAGAAATGTATACCGGTTGCAGCGGGATGTACAATGGTGTTGGACAATTTGGATTTTGCCCTTGAGCCATTGACGGCGAGGCAAAACCTCGTTGTGGTGGAGGAGTTTGCACTCCAATGGAATTCCACCAATTTGCATAAGTTTCTGCTGAATCGAAAAATTGAGGAGCGACTCTAGCCTGTCCTTGGGTTGCCGGAGCAACAAGAAGATCTTAAGGCTGAGATACATTGCTCCTACGTTGTCCCCGTTTAGGTGGCAATACTCTACAAATATAAGGACGACTTTAGTGAAAAGATTAAGAAGGAAAATTTTTCAATAGGTGTCTAATTGGACGAAGCTCTCACTGGACTCGACTTGGATCCACTAGACACTCTTAGGAAAAATCTATTTCATTTTCGGAAACTTTGTCAAATCATTTAAAGCTCTGATACCAATAAAACTGTCACGCCTCGACCCAAAGTCGACCACATGACAGTCGCAACGTCTCCTCTTAGATCGCGTGCTACCATCCTAGAAGCACGGAGAGGTATCGCGAAGCGAAACAAACCACAAACAAAATCAACTAATACCTAAGGAAGTGCATAAAAGATAATTACAAAACTATCAAAAACAGCGGAAGACTTAAAACGACACCAGTGGATCCAATAGGGCAACATTTCACACAGACAAGTTGTCATCCATAAAAGTCACAAAAAGGTCGAGTCTAACACGAACAGAGGTCCCTGAAAACACAACAAGAATTTGAAAAGGTGAGAATACTCATTGAGTGCAGAGAACTAACATAGCATTAAGAGTGAAGTGCATAGCCAATCTAAAACACAATTTACAAATCAGATACACAATTACATTGGGGCTCTTTGGTAACAAATCAAATTTAAGGTCATCACATTTATTTATTCAACTCATATAAAACATATCTCATATCCAAGGTATTTCAAAATATAGGCATATACATCAAAATCATATTCTATATTTTAATATTGTATATATCAAAAATTACATTAAAACGTCCATTGGAAACCATAGCCTCAATTTAAATAAAACTAACAGTCAGTAAGCCTAGTTGATGAGCCACCTTGGTTGGTCCACTCCATTTAAGAATGAGTGATTCAGTCACGTTTTACTGATTCTTATTAAGCAACTTTGCATGAATGGCAAATAAGGATGCATGAGAAATTGATTTTATTTTGTGCATTAACACCAGTCTACCTAAAGTCAACTCTGTAAACCCATGCCACGTATTATGGGGGTATTTACAGAAGAGATCGGTCTAGAAAGATCCCCATGAATTTGTACCCGAGTACGGTTACCCGAGAGACCTCTCATCACGGTAAAAGACGAATGTTAATACATTCCAACAAGTGAGACGACATGTATGGCAGTTTAAGATGAATGCAAATAAGTATGCTTGACTAGTTCTAAACTTATCAACTTTGACTAGCTTCTAATTAACCACTGATCTCTAATTAGTCTAATTCTTGCCTTAATCACCACAATTATCTAGCAACTAACTTTAACCCTAGATTAAGTGTGAAATTAACCATGAGTTATTACCAACTAAATCTAAAGGCCAAGCCTAGCTACTTCTTAATCTTTCCTTGATTATCATAATTATTTAGTGATTAACTTTAATCCTAAATAAGTTATGAAATTTACCAATGATTACTCCCTACAGGCTCAATTAACTTTAATTAAACCTAAAAGTGGAGGCATTATCCTTACTCTTCTCTAAATATCATAATTATTTAGCAATTAACCTTAATCCCTAAATAAAATTATGAAATTATCCATGGTTTATTCCCTAAAGGCTCTAATTAACTTTAATTAGACCTAAATACATAATTGTTTTTTCAAAATTATTATCATAATTATAGTAATTAACCTTAATCCTAAGTATATTATCAAAATATCCATGATTTATTTCCTGAAAGGTTTAAATTAACTTTCATTAAACCTAAATATTTAAAATAAACTGAATTATACTAAAAGGAAATTCTGGTAGGGACTAAACTGAACGCAGAGTCCTTGAATGACTCAATAGCATCAATTATAACTTAGAGGACCAAATTGCATAAAAGTTGAGGACTTAACTGCAACAAAAGCAGAAGACTCACCTGAGATTGGAAATTTGGCATAAGTCCAAAGGGCACCATTTTTGTTTTGATCCGTACCGGCTATATAAGCCCTTTATTCTTCTTCTCCCCTCAACCTTCTTCTTCTTCTTCTAACCTTAACCGTTCCAACATCGTCGTCGGAATTCGTTTCTGCCGTGCCGAAGCGTCTTCGCCGCTCTGATGGACATGAAACTTTCCAAAAACCACCTTCAATGCCCCGAATTCAGCTCTTGCCTCAGTTTTCCAAAACTACGGTTCGAAAGCCTTCAAATCTTCCTTGACCGAAACCAAAAACCTTGCTCAGATCTCTCAATCTCGCCATCTAATGGTATTCAAATCCCAGTATGTTCATTCCCCTTCCATTCCCAACCTTTCTACCAAATCCGTTTTTAGAAATGACCAGTGGAAATATAAAAACCCCAAACCCTAGTTTCTGTTCAATGTGAATTTTGGCAGAGTTTTGCTGCTTCCAAAAAAATCCTCCTTTTTTAAGGAGAAGAAATGCCTATTTATAGACCGAAGGGCCTTGAGATCTTTAAGGTAAGAATCTCTATCCAACAGTCCTCTTTTTTTTTCTAATTTCTTCCTCTTTGAAAGATGAAATTTCACTCTTACTAACCCACTATCTTTTTCTGATGCAGGGATAAGAATGCAGCTTCTTTTGATGAGTCACACTGGTGACTCATCCCCCTTTTGACAAGATATTTCTTTTAGCATGTGTGATCGAGACAAAATTAACTCTATTTTTATGGTCATTTTCTTATGCTTTTTCGTATTTTTATGTGTGATTATGCCCTATTTTACAAGTATTTATGTTTTTAGGTCTTGAAGAGAAGAAAAGTGAAAATTTGTTGGTTTCAATCTTTTTGGAGCTATTTTGATGACTTTTTTCCCAAATATGATTTAGCATTTTTGAGTGAAGATTTGGAGATTCGAAGTTCATGATTGAAGATCAATTGGAGTCAATTTTAAGTCATGAAGACCATTGAAGAAAGATTTCAAGGAGAAAGAAATAAGATCGAGCTTAACTCGCGAAGGGAAAAAAAAATTTGGTATGGAGAGAACCTGTTGACATGGGTCATGACCATCTTATATGGTTCCATGACCTATTCAACTAGGCCCACAGCTGGAGTCAAGGCCCTATGCCGCGTGCCCAAGGCCCTTGCCAACATTCAATCCCGCTACGCTTTCCTAGTTGGAGTAGGATTCTGCGCAGTATTAGTAAATCAACCATAACTTTTGATTCAGAACTCTGAATGAGTTGATTTAAAATGCATTGGAAAGAGGAGTCAGAGATCTACAATTTTTCTGTTTCGCTCAAAGCCTAGTTCTGCCATATTCGATGCCGAAAATGCCCTTCAAATTTCTGTTCAGAAGCAGTTTTGGCCCAAGTCCGATTTTCATTTAAATTCAACCCAAGGAAGACCTCTAAACCGACTTGGAGGCTTTGCTTGGAGTCTAAACCAAAGTTGTTAGTTTCATACCGGTACCGGGGTTTTCGGCCTGTACATGCCAGTTTTCCTTATAACTGGTACTGGTAGACTATTTGTTTCGTACAGGTTTAAATTTCGGTGATTTCTACAGTTTCGGTGGTATCGCTGCTTTTCGGTTGGTTTCGACAAAAACGTGGATTTCGCCTGAAACCTAAATTTACTTTCTCAGAGACTCAATTTGGCATTTTAATAATTTATAATGTTAAAAATTGTGATTTCTTTGACTTTTCAATTAATAAAAACAAAAGAACCAAATCATAATGTAAAACCTCTATAAATTAATAATGTTGGGATCATGAAAAATTATTAATTTAGAGATGTTATTAATTTATCGAGTGTTAATTTATATGGAAATTAATAATGTTGGGACTATGGAAAATTATTAATCTAGAGAGGTTATTAATTTATCGAGTATTAATTTATGAAGGTTATATTTCTACATACTTAATTTACTCAAGTTTTAGCTGTCTCCTTCCATGAAACTTTGCCTTTTAACAGTTAAGTAGACCTTTGAAAGTATTATTATAAATGTTAAATGTTAAATATATAATTCTATATATCATATAATTAATTTGTATATTATACAAATCTTAATTTTTTTATATATATAATAATTCGGAAAGCCCGAAACGTAATGGCGAAACCATCGAAACCGGCACATACCATTCCTTTTTAGAAAACCGAAACATGATCTAGTACGAAACTAACAACTTTGGTCTAAATCGTCCTATGATTGGTTGATACCAATCCTAAGTCTACTAGGAAGTCCTAGATAGTACACTATAAATACCAACCTTAGGTAGAACCCTAGATACAATTATTCTTCTTCTTGTTTCTTAGAAAATAATTTTAGCTTTAGGTTTTCTCTCTTTGAGAGAGGAGGGTTTCGACACCTTTCTCTTTCGAGACAGGGGTGCTATACCCTTGCTAGCCGCCGAGGGAGGATAATCATCTTATATTTGTAAGTTTTTTCAAGTTTCTCATGGATTCTTCCAAATCCATGAGTAGCTAATTCTCCAATACTTCTTTTCTTTTGGTGAATTCAATCAATTAATTATGGTGAGACTTTTGTGCTTATAATTTGATATTTGGTCTTGATTAAATATTTTTATTAATCTACGTTTTACTCCATGATCTTGATGATTATTGATTTAGACGGCCGCTATTGATATAATTGGATTGATCTACAGTTAAATCAAGCTTAAAATGACCCATTCAAGTCTGATTGTTTGGTAACAAATTGAGTTCCACGACCCATGGGTTCAATGAGATTAATAAATCTTATTAAATCTTGACTGTGCTATGCTTGAATTAATAGGTTTGGTTATACTTGATATGCATGTGTGAATAATTGTTGGCTAATTGCTCAAATAAGGGCCTAACGTTTGCCAAAATGCTCAAATAAGGGCTCGATCTTTTAATTTGGCCAAATAAGGGCCTAACGTTTGCCTAAATGCTCAAATAAGGGCCCCATCTTTGAATTTGGCCAAATAAGGGCCTAACGTTTGCCAAAATGCTCAAATAAGGGTCTGTCTCACGCGTCATCCAAACTGACATCAGGCCCTTATTTGAGCATTTTCGATAACGTTAGGCCCTTATTTGAGCATTTTCGATAACGTTAGGCCCTTATTTGGCCAAATTAAAAGATCGGGCCCTTATTTGAGCATTTTTGATAGCATTAGGCCCTTATTTGGCCAAATTAAAAGTTTGGGCCCTTATTTGAGCATTTTGACAAACGTTAGGCCCTTATTTGAGCAATTAGCCACCTATATTTGTTCGTCATATATATGAATATTCTCGCCAAAAAAAAACACCAATAACTATATCATTAATTTTTTTTAAATCATTAAAATTGAGAAAACAAAATTAACCACATAATCTATTGATAAATTGTTGGAGCCTTGAATAGTTAGGATTCAAATCTAATTAAATACGAAAAAAAAATTGAGATTAATTACAAGGCATTTTGGAATGTGATAAATGTCATCAACCACTAAGCAAAAAGCATATGTCATGGAAAACTCAAGAAGAAAACTAATATAAATTGTCACTCTTCTAAATGAAGCGAAGATTTTGACGTTTCAACCATTCTAATTCTAATATCTATCTATATGGCTATACCTAGCTTATCATTTAAAACTCTTCCATCTTATAGCTTCCTGATGATATCTTCTTGCTTCCCTCTTATTGCATTCTAGCAGCTGCATATAGTTCCTCATTCTCCTTTCCTTTCCCCTATCCTAATTAACATCATCTTCATCATGATCAGTATCATCATCTCAACCCCGCGATGATTTGAGAGCATGCAGCCCAGGAAATTATATATATTATCTAATTTTCTGCTATTAATGAGTTTGTCTGCAATGATCTTCTGTTCAAGTGGTAAGCATATTATATATAATAAATATAGCTAGGGAGAAAACGGGGATG
>AWWV01009059.1:0-30758 GCA_001974805.1 Corchorus capsularis
GTTCAATGTGAATATTATTATTCAATTAACAACATATTTTATTACTTTTTTGCACTTCCTATTACTTACAAATAAAAATATGTTCTTGACCTTCTTAATTTTGTATGTCTAAAAAGTTAGCTTACAAAGATTTATGCAGAGACATAATTAAAACTAATCCATTTAAATTGCAATTTTATTGCAACCTTATATAATTCAATAGTGATTAATGTTATTGCCACAAATGATTATAGTAATTTAAGCATACATTAATATGAATGCTACGTGAGTAATGATCAAATCAAATTTATGTAAATCAAATACAAATCAATTGGAAAGAAATTTTTTGCTAGAATTGGTAAGAATTGTCTAACTTTCTATATTATTTTTTATTACATTTATAAGTAATTTTAAAAAATAATGATTACTTAACTAACAATTAATTTCATAGCATTTCAAACTTTAGCATTTTGTAGCATTAGGAGAATGGTAAAAATTAAAAAAAGAAAAAATCTTTACATAAAACCACTATAAAATTAATTATAATCAAGAACAAAAGATCTCTCCTAAATGATTATTAGTTAGGAATGGAGAGAGTAAATTATGTCAAATATAAAACTGTTTTTTTTTACAATTGCAATTGACTTTGCTTGAACGAATTAGTTCTTAATATATTGGAACTGAAAGTGTATATATTTTAACACAACTCTAATTTTTATATGGGTGATTATATGATACACCGGCGGTGTAAATTTTGGACTCCACAAGCGGCTTGTAGAGTTGACACGTGTCCATTTTTTGAAAATTAGTTCTTTTTCAATATTACTCTTCTTATCAACTATATTATTATTTTTATTGATAAAATTAGGGAGAAAATACTATTTAAATAATAGGAAGTGTAATACGGGTAAATCCTTTCCTTAAATCATTGCATTTCATTTGATATATTATATTCCCAATGAAAAGCTGCTTTTGCATTTGATATCTTAATAATTTTTAAGTAATACTCCTACATGAATATTAGCTTTAAGAAATAATTGGTCAAATGCAAATAGTATATATTTAATTTAAGTTCATAATTAAGAGAGAGTATGCATTTAGAGAAAATGGCATAAAAAAAAGGATTACCATACGTATATATCAATATATACATCAAAGCAAGGCTATACTATATACTTTTCAAATTTAAAACAAAATAATATTAAGAAATAAATTTAATTGAGTAATTGTCGCTACATATATTAACATAGAAAAGATAATTCATAGAAAATATCAATAATGCTAATTTGATATTGGGATTTGAAACTGTTGAAGTCAAATTTGATGAGTTGAATTATTTCAAGATGAAAGAAAATTGAACATCTATTACAATTGACTTAGCATTTTTGACAAAAAAAAAAAAGTTTGAATAATGGAAATAAATGTAAATATTGGGAGTAATTTATGTGCTAATATTAACACAAAATATTTGAAAGGTAAATTTATTAAAAAAAAAAAGAAAAAGAAGTTACAGCCAAAGAACCAAATTTGATGATTCATAATAAAACTAAGTTTGGCCAAAGAGTTTATAAAAAAATTTACTACCTTCTAAATGTCACAGAAAATATTACGCAAAAGATCAATATGAAAACACACACACTCATATATATATATATATATATATATATGATATATATTTATATATAAAAACAAAATAATGAAGTGATATTTGGAGTTGCTATGAAATCTATAATATATTAGAATCATTTGTATATTGAAGTCATTCTAATAATTGTGGGTGTTTCATAAATTAGAGAATAAATACCTTTAAATAACGAATGAGATGAAAGTAGAATTTTCTAAAAAAAAATAATAAGAATTTTGTCAAGAAAAATAAAACGATACAGGCAAAAATACATTTGGAAAAGTGACTAATGAGAATAGTAGAAAAAATTGTATGGTTTAAGAGAGATCTGAATGAAAATTGGTGTGGCACCTCCAAGAGAACTTGTAGCATTTATATAGGTGAGAAAATCACTATTTAAGGTAAAATGCATGTGAAATCAAATTTAATTGAGGCAAATCAAATGAAATTAATGCCAATTAAATTGAATATTATAGAATTCAATTAATTATGACAACTAACGGTTTTATGTAAGAAAAAATTGATAAAGAAATTGATAAGAACTTTCCTATCTAAATAAGCACGTAAATTTTCCGAAAAAAAAAAAAAAATTTTGAGCACGTAATTTTCTCTCACATAATTGCTCCTTAATTAGTTAATTTGGGCTTTACAGGGAAGTCTCTCTTCAATTTTTTTTTTTTGGAAGAAACTCTCTCTTCAACTTTAATTATTCATTTTATTGAAAGGAATTAATTAATGATTATTGTTAGCTCATCAATACTGTAATTGAGAGTTATTTATGGTAGTATAGGAATTATCAACATAAAAGGTGTTTTTTTGGCAATACAACATAAAACGTGTTTGGTGTAGTAATTTTCTTTATATATTGATTTTGTTTTGAAACATTCAAATCAAATTAATCAAGTCCTTAAAAACAGGGAAAATTCATTAAAACTAATTGTTTAAGAATTTAAAATCAAATAAAATTCTCTCATATTATTAACACTTCTCTAAAAAAAAAGTTCCATAACACTAATTCAAACATTTGAATTGATTACGTATAAAACGAAATGAATTAAAATATTTATTTTAATAATAATTGATTAGTTTCATTTAGATATTTTTAAAATTAAATAAAAATAATTTATTTAATTTTAGACATGTAATAATTAATAAATATATTCTTAAATACAAAAATTATGATTGAATTACGTAAATAATATTAATATATATAAAAAGAATGGAATTAAAATATTACTAATTAATTTAATTTAAATATGCTAAAAATAAATATATGTATATCTTATATAAATTCATTTGAAATAATAATTATTTTTAAATACAATATAAAAATTTATTACCAAAAGGAATGCCTTATAAATTTATATGGTTGTTTCTCTAAATATAGTAAAGGCTTATATATAAGATATATAGTCAATAATTTATTACCAAAAAAAAATAGTCAATAGTTAGAATTATTTACTTTTCAATTAAAATCTTAAAAATTTGTGAGAGAAACTATTGTTCTTTCTTAAAATATACCAAAGACTTTTTTTAATCAATAATGAATATTAGAATTATTTAGAGACACATGTCGATTAACTGGACATGACACTTGTCGAGATTTGGAGCCTTCAACATTTAAAGAGTTACCATATTTGTAGTGTACATTGTTTTAAATATATATATAAGATTATTTTACTTAGTGTAAGCTTATAATAATAAATGATTTGTGTACAAAAGAAGTTCAAAATGTCAATTTATTTAAATATCGCTTAAATCAATCAAACACTTGATTAAATCTTTGCTAATTACTTCTCAATTACTAATTCACCAGCTAGCCTATCCCATCAACTCTTTGAACTTTTCTTGCATCAATAGGTTCTTAATTACTACTACTATTTTGGATAAAGCACGTGCTAAAGGCAAAACCATATATATATACAATAGATTAATAGAACTAAGCTTAATTTTTTCTCCTAATTAGCTAGGCTTTAAAGTTTAAACAAAAGAAAAAGGATTATATTTAAATGCTTAATTTAAAACAAAAGAATTTACTTTATGGCAACCAAAAAAAAAATCTTTACTTGAAATTTTACTAAATATTAGTGAAAAATAATAAAATATAGATATTAATCCCAAATACTTTCTTTTATTAAAAAATTGGAGTAACTTTTGTACACAATTGTATGACTTCTAAATTGTAATCTTCTATATAATTTCGTAGACGATTGTATAAAGAGATGAAGAATATATATAGGTGGTTCCCGCGTATGAAAGTACTGAGCGTGGCAAGGATTGTACGAAGAGCCGAAAGGTGAAGAATCTAGGTTTCCCATGTTTTTTTTTTTCTCAAGGAGGACGGTTTCTTAATTATCCTCTTTTGTCTATTTACTTAGGTTGATCTCTTAGAACAATGAAAGAATCCGTCAAAGCCAATTTTAACATTTTGATTAGAGATAAATTAAGATATTAATTAATTAATTAGGCTACAAAATATATTGATTTTAACCCTAAACTCTTCTTAAATAAAAGCTTGTGCCAAACTATATAATTCCACCCCCAATCAGCAATAGGCTTTAAAATTAAAGGCGTACTATATAGTATGGTCCTGGAGTTTATCTCTTTTTGATTAACTAACCAAAAATATATACGAAAAGAAAAAGATAACTGAGGATTATCTAATATTTAAGAATAATAATGATAATTTCTCTTATATTAGTTTGGGTTTTGTTCTTTTAATTATATTTTTCCACACATTTGCTATTTGAGAACCCCTTTCTCAAACCTAGTTAAGGTGTTAAAAGGACATAAGTATATTCGCTATATCACATAAATCTGATTTTTGGGTTCCAAATTGTGCAATTGGGCTGTGACCACCTTTCAATTTGCTGCATTTTCTCTCTATGCTCCAAAACTCTATGTCGACATGAACTCAAAGACCCAAATCAGCTAATATTTGCTAGTTTAGACTATAATTAATCGAACCGGTGAAAAATTATAATTAAGCATAAGTTATAATTTGCTAGTAATTTTGATTTGGGTGATCTTGAACAATGTTAAAAAATTCGAACCAGTGACTGAACTTGATTATTATTTCCTCATTTCATAAACTATAGCAAAAAGGTGAGACATAATTATTTAATCTTTTTGAGTACAAGAACAGTGCTTACTCCCATGGTTACTCCCATGGTTGACTCTTTTCCAAGCTTGGAATCCTCAACTATAATCTTTGTCACCTTCTCATATAACTTGTCCATTATTTCTTCTCCAAATTGGGTTGAAATGATTGGCTCTGTAAATGCTCTGAGGTTTTTAGTTCTGGATTCTGGGGTGGATTGTGTTATGTCCAAAGTGCTTATTGCAATTATATCTATAGACTCAGTCGTGAAAGAACCTTCTTTTTTCACTAAATCTTCAACTTCGTTTTTCGAGGCAATGTGGTATGGTACATTAAAAGAGTCCAATTTCTCTTCGTCAATTAGTCCAATCTGCTTTAATTAAGATCTTGGTTTCAAATCTTATTAATGAAGAAAATGAGAGTTGATAGAGCTTCCCTCAATTAAAATTCGACGCGACACAACTCTAAATTGGTTGGGGTTCAAATTTTCAATATGATAATTATTAATTAGATACCGGCAGAATCATACCAACAAATAAGACAATCATTAAAAAAGATCCAAATTAATATTGCCTAACTATTGTGTGATGAAATACGACTCTACAGATTCATTCGAGTGACTGTATATGCTTGGCATAGGAGGGCATTTCCATTCTCCACAAATATATGGATAGTCAAAACTATTTTATTAGCCATAAATAAATTCAGTTATTTGTTGAAAAATAAAAAAAATTTATAATCAATCTTTATTAAATTTTATTTCAAGATTGATTATCATTGGTTTTTATTTAATTAATTAATCTATACTTTTTGAAGTACTAGTAATTTGCCACATGTTCCACACATGGGGTTGAAGTTTAGATTGAAACATATTTTAAGTTACATATTGTGTAATATAATGTCAATGTTAATTTTGAAAAAAAATTAAATTTCTCTAAATTTTTACAAATTATTGAGAATAAATTAAAAAAATTTTTATCATTTCATATACATTTTTTTTAATTAACTTCTAACTAAATCGAAACAAGATTTAAATGCTCGTAAAAAAAATCCTTCAATCCAATATGCCTGAGATTTGATTAGATAATATAGATATTTCAAGGAGTCTCGGTGCCAAAAATCTTGCAAAACTGAGCTGGGTCCCCAGAACGCATTTTTAGCCAAAAACCATAATGGTCAAAATGACCCGAAAAATTTTTCCTCAAATTTTGGCAAAAATATACATAAAATACATATAATTTAACACCAAAATGATTGGTGGACTTTTCACGCTTTTAATATCGTTTTTCATATTTTTTCTGAATTAATTTCCAATTAAATCTAAACAAGATTCAGATCCACGTAAAACCAAATCCTTAAATCCAATGTGGCTGAGATTTGATAAGATGAATAAAGATATTTCAAGGAGTCTATGCCCAAAAATCATGCAAAACAGAGTCATGGCCCCAGACATAATTTTAGCTAAAATTTTGCAAAAATTGACCCGAAAGATATTTTCTCAATTTTTTGCTAAAATACTCATAAAAAATATATAATTCGACGTCAAAAAGATTGAGGGGCTTTTAACGTTTATAATATTATTTTTTTTCTTATTTTTGTCCGAATTAATTTCAAATTGAATCGAAACAAGATTCAAATGCTCGTAAAAACAAATCCTGCAATCCAATGTGGCTGAGATTTGGTTAGATGAATATAGATATTTGAAGGAGTCGCGTCCCAAAACGCGTTTTTAACCGGGATGATTAGTATACGATTTCGGCTAAAATTTTGCAAAAATTGAACTGAAAGGTTTTTCCTCAATTTCTAGTGAAAATACTTATAAAATATTATATATATATATATATGTAATTCAAAGCCAAACAATTGAAATACTTTTCACGCTTCTAATATCGTTTTTCCTATTTTATTTCCAAATTAATTTCTTATTAAATCGAAACAAAATCTAGATACCTAAATACAATTTTACTGAGGTTTGGTTAGATGAATATAGATATATTTTAAGGAGCCTTGGTGCCAAAAATTGTGCAAAACTGACCCGGGGCCCCGGAACGCGTTTTGGCCAAAAAACCGTGATGGTACATGATTTCAACTAAAATTTTACAACAATTGACCCGAAATATTTTTCCTTAATTTTTAGCCACAATACTCATAAAATATATTTAATTCAACACCAAAAATATTGAAGGACTTCTCACGCTTTTAATATCGTTTTCATATTTTTCTGAATTAATTTCTAATTAAATCGAAATAAGATTCAGATGCTTGTAAAAACAAATCCTTAAATTCAATGCGGCTGAGATTTGATTAGATTAATATAGATATTTCAAGGAGTCTTGGTGCAAAAAGTCATGCAAAACTAAGTCGAGACCTCGAAACGCGGTTTGAACCAAAAACCGTGATGGTTAAGGACACGATTTCGGCTATAATTTTGCAAAAAATGACCTAAATTTTTTCCTCAATTTATGGTTAAAATTATCATAAAATATATATAATTTAACGCCAAAAAGATTGGAAGACTTTTCATGCTTTTAATATCATTTTCATATTTTTCTGAATTAATTTCTAATTAAATCGAAATAAGATTCGGATGCTCGTAAAAACAAATCCTTAAATTCAATGTGGCTGAGATTCGATTAGATTAATATAGATATTTCAAGGAGTCTCAGTGCCAAAAATCATGTAAAACTAAGTCGAGGCCTCGAAACGCGTTTTTAGCCAAAAATCGTGATGGTTAGGTCACAATTTCGGCTAAAATTTTGCAAAAAAATGACCTAAATTTTTTTTTCTCAATTTATGGTTAAAATCATCATAAAATTTATATAATTTGACTCCAAAAAGATTAGAGGACTTTTCACACTTTTAATATCATTTTTCATATTTTCCTAAATTAATTTTTAATTAAATCAA
Source organism: Corchorus capsularis (assembly GCA_001974805.1). NCBI lineage: Eukaryota > Viridiplantae > Streptophyta > Magnoliopsida > Malvales > Malvaceae > Corchorus > Corchorus capsularis. The sequence goes on from AWWV01009059.1 coordinate 7,611, forward strand.
AACAAGATTCTAATGCTCGTAAAAATAAATTATTAAATTCAATGTAGCTCAAATTTGATAAGATGAATATGGCTATCTCAAAGAGTATTGGCGTCAAAAATCACGCAAAAGTTAGCCGGGGCTCTAGAACGCGTTTTTAGCCAAAAACCGTGATGATTATTACACGATTTCGGCTAAAATTTTTAACAAAAATTGACCCAAAAATTATTCCTCAACTTTTAGGCACAATACTCATAAAAATTTTATAATTCAATGCCAAAAAGATTGAAGGGTTTTTCATGCTTCTAATATCTTTTTTCCTATTATTTTCCGAATTAATTTCTAATTAAATCAAAACATAATTCGGATGCTTGTTTTACAAATCCTTATATCCAATGTGGCAGAGATTTGGTTAGATGAATCATGCAACACTGAACTGGGGCCCCGGAATGCATTTTTAGCCAAAAACCGTGACTTCGATTAACGTACACGATTTCGACTAATATTTTGCAAAAAATGACAAGAAATAATTTTTCCTCATTTTTTTCTAAAATACTCATAAAATATATATAATTCAACATCAAAAATATTTGAGGACTTTTCACGCTTTTAATATCGTTTTCCATTTTCTTCTGAATTAATTTATAATTATATCGAAATAAGATTCAGATGCTCATAAAAAAAATCCTTAAATGCAATGTGACTGAGATTTGATTAGATGCATATAGATATTTCAAGGAGTCTCGAAGCCAAAAATCATGCAAAACAAAGTCGGGGCCCTGAAACAAAGTCGGGGCCCAAAAAATGTCCCGAAAATTTTTTCCTTAATTTTTGGCTAAAATACTCATGAAATATATATAATTTAATGTGAAAAAGATTGGAGGACTTTTCACTCTTTTCATATCATTTTTCATATTTTTTCTGAATTAATTTCTAATTAAATCGAAACAAGATTCAGATGCTCGTAAAAACAAATCCTTAAATATCAATGTGGCTGAGATTTGATTAGATAATATGAATATCTCAAGGAGTCTTGACGCAAAAAATCATGCAAAACTGACCCAGGGCCCTGGATTGCATTTTTAACAAAAAAACCGTGATGATTATTACACGATTTCGGCTAAAATTTTATAAAAATTGAATCAAAAGATATTTCCTCAATTTTTGGATAAAATGCTCATAAAAAAACATAATTCAATGCCAGAAATATTAAAGGGTTTTTAACGCTTCTAATATCGTTTTTCCTACTTTTTCCGATTTAATTTCTAATTAAATCGAAACAAGATTTATATGCTCCTAAAAACAAATCCTTATTCGACAAAAAAAAAATCCTTAAATCCCATGTGACTGAGATTTGATTAGATGAATATAGCGCCAAAAATCATGTAAAACTGACTCGAGGCCCCGTAACGCGTTTTTAGCAAAAAAAAACGTGATGGTACACGATTTCGGCTAATATTTTGCAAAAATTGACCTGAAATATTTTTTTTCAATTGTTAGCCATAATACTCATAAAAAAATATAATGCCAAAAAGATTGAAGGACTATCACACTTCTAATACCGTCTTTCATATTTTTTTCCAAATTAATTTATAATTAAATCGAAACATGATTCAAATGCTTGAAAAAATAATGGCTAGGATTTTCTTAGATGAATAAAGGTATTTCAAGGAGTCTTGGTGACAAAAATTATGTAAAACTGAACCGGGCCTCGGAACGCGTTTTTAGCCAAAAACCGTGATGAATTATTACACGATTTTAGCTAAAATTTTGCAAAAATTGACCCCAAAGATATTTCCTCAATTAGCCAAAATTCTAATAAAAAATATATATTCAATGCCAAAAAGATTGAAAGGTTTTTCACGCTTTTAATATCATTTTTCATATTTTTTCCGAATTAATTTTTAATTAAATCGAAACAAGATTCAGATGCTCGTAAAAATAAACCCTTAAATGCAATGTGGCTAAGATTTTATTAGATGAATATAGATATTTCAAGGAGTCTCGGCGTCAAAAATCATGCAAAATTGAGCCGGGGCCCCGAAACGCACTTTTAGCCAAAAACCGTGATGGTTGGTACACGATTTTGACTAAAATTTTACAAAAAAATGACCAAAAAATTTTTTCCTCAATTTTTGGATTTCCTCAATTTTTGGATAAAATACTAATTATATATATATATATATATTTAACTCTAAAAAGATTGGAGGACTTTTTACACTTTTAATATTGTTTTTCATATTTTTTCTGAACTAATTTCTAATTAAATCGAAACAAGATTCAGATGCTCGTAAAAACAAATTCTTAAATCCAATGTGGCTGAGATTTGATTAGATGAATATGGATATCTCAAGGAGTCTTGGCGCAAAAAATCATGCAAAACTGAGTCAGGGCCCGGAACGTTTTTTTAGCCAACTGTAATGATTATTATATGATTTAAGATTTGTAAAAATTTACTCGGAATATATTTTCTCAATTTTTGGATAAAATACTCATAAAAAATATATAATTCAACGTCAAAAAGATTGAAGGGCTTTTGACGCTTCTAATATCGTTTTTCCTATTTTTTTTGAATTAATTCTAATTAAATCGAAACAAGATTCAGATTCTCATAAAAACAAATCCTTAAATTCAATGTGTCTGAGATTCGATTAGATGAATGTAGATATTTCAAGTAGTCTCGGAGCCAAAAATCATGTAAAATTGAGCTGGGTCTCTGGAACGCTTTTTTAGAAAAAAAAAAACCGTGATGGTAAGTTAGTATGATTTCGGCTAAATTTTTGCAAAAATTGACATGAAAGATTTCCTCAATTTTTGGCTAAAATACTCATAAAAATATATAATTCAACGATAAAAAGATTGGAGGACTTTTCACGCTTTTAATATCATATTTCTTACTTTTTATAAATAATCTCTAATTAAATCGAAACATAATTTAGATGTTGATAAAAACAAATTCTTAAATCCAATATTGTTGAGATTTGGTTAGATGATGTAAAGTATTAAACCAATTTTTTTATTTTTTTGGAAAGAATATTGAAGTATTGCTTTGGAAAATCACCCAATTATAATCGCGGGAAACTTGCCAAACGAAAGTAAACCAGTAATTTTTTTTTTCCTTGACATTGGAAACTTTAATCTTGACAACTTCGGCATAAGAACAATTTTTTTAAACATGTAAAGTATTAAACTTTTTTTCCTTAATGCCCATAATTTATTTAAATTAAATAATTATAAATTATAAGTAAAAAGTATTTCAAATAATTATGGGGAGTAAATTATTTTAAATATAATCTGTCTTTACGATATCTTTACATAATTAAAATAATAAGTTTCATAACTATAAATAATAATATTATAATTAAATATATTATAATCTAAAAATAGTTATTAGAAGTAAATTATTAATTATAATTATAGTGTATTATTAATATCTTTCCATAATTAATAAAAAAAGTTGAATCATTTCAAAAAAATAAAAAAATATTAAATGACTAAAAAGAATACTTATTAAAAAATATTATAATATAATACTAAGTGTATTTATGAAATTTCCCAATTAGAATTTTTGAGTTCATGATTTTATATAGTAGTAAGATAGTAAGATATATATTAATCAATAGTTATATCAATTAAAAGTTTGAACATGTATGATGTATCAATTGGTTTCTTGCTTCTCAAATTTAAAAAGTTTTTTTTTGAGGTTTTAAAATTCAATTTACAAGTAAATATATAATAATAATAATGATGATCTAATTAAAATATAAATATAAATTTTGAATTGGGTCTTAATTATTAGTGATTTGACTTTTAAAAGTAAATTTTTTTTTTATCTCATCCGGTATCTCGGGCTTGGCACTGACTAATCCGGATCCGACCTGCATCACGCACCTGGTTATGGTGGGTGAGTCTCCCAACAGGTGATGATTTCTCCACTTGAGATAGATTAGACTCGACATAACTATAGATATATATAGCACCAGAAAATTAAACAAAAATGTACGGAATAAGAAGATAAGAGATCAATGAATATATAAAATTTCATGCCACAATTGGAGATGTTTAACTACCGGTGGTTATAAAATTGAGTACTATTGCAGTAGCATAAACAAAGCAAAACATATACAAAGAACAATGGAGGTGAAGGAAATGCTGTTCATGAAAAAAGGAGATGGAGAAAACAGTTATGCCAAAAGCGCAGGATTAACGGTATATTCTTCATATATATATATGATAATCTGTTTTGGCGCGTTTTACTTTTCTTTACTTCTATTATTTTATAAAATTATATACAAAGAATTTGATAAAATGCAGGAAAAAGTTGCTGCCGAAACACAGGCAATAGTCTACAAGGTGGTGGAATCTGTGTTGAAGGAAAAATGTGGTGATCGAGTTCTGAACATTGCAGACTTGGGATGTGCTGCGGGTCCTAACACTTTCACAGTTATGTCGACAGTGCTGGAGAGCACAATCAAAAGTTGCAGTGAATTGGGATTCGAAATCCCAGAAATCCAATTTTACTTGAATGATTTGTTGGGGAATGATTTTAACACACTCTTCAAAGGGTTATCTTCTTTAATCCAAGAAAAATATAAGAATGTTTCATGCTTTCCCATGGGTGCTCCTGGTTCTTTCTATGGTAGGCTTTTCCCACGAAATTCCATGCATCTTTTGCATACCTCTTATGGGATTCATTGGCTCACCAAGGTTAGATTTCTTATAATTTTTCTGTTTAATTAATAGACAAATTTGGCACTTAAACATGTAAGAAATGGACAAATTAGATCTTGAATTTTTTAAAATTGTCAAATGTACACCTGAATTTGTAAAAAAAGTGACAAATTAGTCATTTTGAATGAAAATTGGTTACATTCTGTTAACAATTGGACTGGCATTAGCCATCTTTGGACGGAAATTGGTATGGTTTCGATAAATTCCGTTCAATTGTTAGAGGAATTCAACCATTTTGAGTCCAAAAGGGCTAATTTGTCTCTTACAAGTTGAAGTATACAATTGGCAATTTTGGAAGTTAAACGGTTAATTCGTCCAATTCTTACGAGTTTAGGGACTAAATTGCCTATTATTAGGCCATAGTTTTTTTGATACAATTATGTTTGATTTTGATTATATACTAATTAATCGTTTCAAAAATGGCCATGAATTTAATTAAAAAGGCACCAATAATCACAGACGAAAAAGGGTTACCACTAAACAAAGGGACGATCTATATATCTAAAAGCACCCCTCCAGAAGTCTTAAAGGCCTACGTTTCTCAGTTTGAAGAAGACTTCCTTTTGTTCTTGAAATGTCGATCTCCCGAAATGGCACCTAAAGGACGTATAATCTTTATTATTAATGCAAGGAAATCCGATGATCCTATCGGTAGAGAAAGCATTTATTTTTGGGAACTCCTATCTAAGGCCTTATCTTGCTTGGTTTCACAGGTGAAAAATGCCTTGTCTTACAAGTAATTGTTACCCATTTATGAAGAGAAAGTTGTTTTTATTTTTATAAGATTTCTAATTGAACATTAATTATTATAACAGGGGTTGATTGATGAAGAGAAACTAGATTCCTTCAATGCACCAATCCACACTCCATCCCAAGACGAAGTTGAGGAATTAGTGAAGAAAGAGGGCTCTTTCACAATTGAGTTCATAGAATTACTTGATATTGATCTTGTAGGTGTTTGGTCTAGTCCGGAAGCAAAAGCTAAAAATGTGAGAGCATTTTCAGAGCCATTGATTTCACACCAATTTGGAGATAAAAAGGTGATGGACAAGTTATATGACAAGGTGACACAGATGGTCATTGAGGATTATAAGATGCAGAAACCCAAAACCATGAAAAATGTTAGCCTTGTTGCTGTTTTGAAAAAGAAAGACACTCTAACTTGAGTAAAATCATGTGTGCTATTTTGAGTATAGAATAAAGTATATCAGTAATCTGCTGAATAATAATGATCGCGTGGGCTCCTAGTCGAGTGGCTAGAATTACACGTGCCGATCACCTGGCCAGTGGGTTTCGACCTCGGCCTTGCCTTCCTCCATCCCCTATGTTTTTTTTTGCTACTTATCCCTTATGTATTGTATAATAATTAATCATAATTATGGTAATGTTCAGTATTCAGATTAATTAAGAATTCATTATGATTGACACGCCTCCAAATTATTACCATCATCACTTTGAAGTTTGAAAGTATTTGAGTCTACTATATAGTTAGATACTAGGTTCATGCCCGCGCCAAATGGCGCGGGTGGCACCGGTGGTGTGCTTTAACAGTTGCTCGCCATTATCTTATGTCTCCATTTGAAGTATAAATTGTCAAGTTCTTAAACTTTAGCAATGTCTACATTTGAAGTATAAATTCTCAAGTATGTCGATTCTACCTGGTAGACACTGTCTCCATTTGAAGTTCTTCAACTTTCGCAATGTCGATTCTACATGAGACACAAAAGCCATTTGCTAGAACCACATAATTTCATTTAGGCAGTTTTTGAAGATGTCATTCGGAAAGGCAATGCAATTAACTTAAATGACTTTTCTTACCTTCTTAGTTTAACAAAATTAGAACAAAAAAGGGGGAAACTAGTAGAAAGTTGAAAATAGCAGGAAAGACAGATTTTAAAGTAATGCACAAAATGTAATTGTATGGATCAGAAGCTTCCCTACATAAGACTTCACAATTGATGAGTTTTCCAATATTCTCTTTCTCACTGCTATACTACCAATGATTGTACGAATATGTGAATTTGGTCCACTAATAGTTTTAGCATAGCATAAAAATTTCATCCACTAAAGATTGAAGGATAGGATATTATAATTAATCAATCAGAAAAACAATGAATATATATTAATCTGAGTTCGCATGTAATGCTCATTAGAAAGCCTCTATGAACTTCAATTCAAATAAGAATTTACATGGAGCACAAAACTCAACAGGGGAAAATGTATCTATAAAGAAGAACAATAATACCAAACCCTACGCCATCAAATTGAAGAGTCTCGGCTTCTCTCTCCACAATGCATCAGCTTTGACATTATAGGAATACAACAAAAGAAAAAAAAAAGTAAGAAATTTTGGTAGCTTCTGATATATTAGTATTATTGCAGTGCAAAATCAGTAAATTAAGGTAACAATGAAGGATTAATTTACCATGAAGCTTGTTTTTCCCTCCATCAGCCTTCAATTTATATTCGGCTTCATTTGAAGTAACTTTTGCGCCTCTGATTCGATTAGGAACCCTTCCAACAACCGCACCAAAGTATGTGATGCCATTCTGCCAAAGATAGTTTTTCCTTCAATGATATTTAAAATGGAATAAATAAGAAAGAAAACTATAAAGGTCTTCTGACAAAAATTTGCATACCAAAAGAGACAGTGATACGTTGATTGGCTCTATTACATGTTGGCAGCATTAAAATCAAAGTTGTTGTAGCCAATAGCCATGGTCAAGCAGTGCCTCTTGTTGTGCTCAGGCCAGCCCAGTCTTCAGTTAACTACAACACACAACTTTAAGACATCAATCATACTTTACCAAGTTTCAATCCAATCTTGAAAATGATGAAGCAAAATTAGTCCAACTTCTGCGAAAAATCACAAATTATAACAGAGTTTGAGATAACAAATTTTCATCTATCTTCAGCTTTTAGTCCATCCAAGCTCCCATTGACTTCATAATGCCAAGCAATTTTGAGAAACTCTGTTCCAAGTCCCAACTGAACAAATAGCCCATCAAGAGCATAGCTTATAGCTTAGAAAGGCATATAACATTTATAGATAGATGGACATAAATATATATATATATATATATATATATATCTTTGACTTTGAGAGGAAGAGGGAGTAGTAGGAGGCATGCTTCACATTTTTCTCCAATTCAAATAGCTCTAATATCAATAAGTGATCAGATCCTACAACAATGATTTATGAATCAAAATGAAGAACCATTAAAATATAACAAAGACTAAAGGTTGAAGTAAAAAGTATTTGCTAATACTTAAGATTAATGGGCTTTTTTTTTTTCAAACTCACCTTAAATAGTTTAAAAACTTGAGCCAGGTCATTCACATCCTAAACTAAGAATCAATAAAAATAACGTTTGAAGAAGTCAAACTCTAAACTATTTCTAAGCAATATATAACAAAACGAACCAATATAAACAACCAATGTGCATGTACCAAAATCAACAACATTTCAGTCCCCAAACAGCAACATAGGTATGAGCAAAATCATATAATCCAAAAGTGCCTGCAAAAGGAAAAATAAACATATAAACTCAGTTATGATTCATTTCAATCAACCATCAAGTCTGCAATACTCTTAGTTTTCTAACCAAAGTTTGAAGCATCACCAAATGAAGATGCCACTGGAGCCACTTCTCTTAGGCTTAACAGTTTTCATTCAAAAAATATATTCAACTTTAGACAATTAGTTACCTTGAGAAACAATGATTCTTAAATCTGGAATTTTAACTTTTTGCCTAGTGAGACTCAAAGTGCATCAAATAAAGTTAAACTAAAATTTGAGGAACAATGGCCACCAATCATTTTCAAGATTAATATAGAGAAGGAAGGTTATTCAATACCAAGAACACCAATCAGTCAGTACACATCATCGAGTAAGTAAATAGTTGTTCACAAACACAAATTTGTTTATACATGAGAAAGTCAATACACAATAATAAACAGAGAAAAAGTTAGCCACAAATAAATGTTACCAAAACTCATATATTTAATAGATAAGGAGTAAGGATAAGTGTGTGCTGCTTTGATCCATTTTTAATGGCTACATCACGACAATAGGCTGCATTTGTCTCTGATACATACCAACATTTCTGCAAGTTTATAACCATACAAACCATAAGCTTACAAATAAGGTTGTTCTTAAAATTACCATAAAGAGTTGTAAAATACTACAAACCTGTTCAAAAATACCATGGGACTGTCAAGGTTCTTCCATTGTTTCTCCAGCCAATTGCCCATTTGCTTCCCCGAAAGCTACTTTTCTTGATGGAAGTCTATGAACCCTGGGTCAAAAGATGAATAATTGGAACTACTCAAAATTGATCATTCAGTCCTTCTCAATCACTGACAACTAATTGTTCTATTGCCAATTCTTTAAAGATATTGAAATCAGTGTGTCAATATACACTGTAATAATATAAATTCTAAAGAAATAGCATCCCAATTAGACAATTCAACGAACAGGAAGACAACAATATTAAATTGTATCAACTCAATAAAAATTGAAGAAGGGAATTGGTACAATCAAATACAAAAACAAATAAATTTTCTTCTACAAAACCCATGATAAGTTTTTAAACGAAAGCAAAAATTTTTAAAAGTACCTGAATCCCTTGCCCCTGCCTCTCCCTCCTTCTTCGTCTCTGTCTTCCCCTTTTCCAAAAAACCGAATCCCCTCTGTCTATTCCTTCGGGAGCTCTAATGAAATCTCTCGAATCTTCTCCTTTTCCCTCGCCCTTGTTCTCTCCCCCATCTTCGATCGAACTCTCTGTTGCTCTCTCTTCACCCAATCCTCCAGAGGCTTCGAACAGAATAAATTGGAAGAAGAAATACTAAGAAATCTGAAAAAATAAAATCAGGAAAGAGGAGATGAGGGATTAGACAGAGATAACCCACTACATCTTCTTTTCTCCACCTCCTATGGTCTTCTCCCTCCCTTCTGCTCCACTCTCTGCGTTCTCTCTTTTCTTTCTTTCTCTCTTTGTATCGGTGCCCAAGCCACGTGCCTAAAGAATATCCCTATGCCATAAGTCACACATGCAGCAATACCACGCCTTTTTTCCTTTTCTTTTTTGCTTTTAAATTTTGGGACAGCTGCAGGAAATTCAACCCGCGGAATTGCATTTCTTGCACGTCTATGATAATGTCATTGTTATATACATTAATCATTCATCAATTTTATATGTGCTTGGTAATGAACATTCAAAAGTGAATGCAATTTGATTTTACTTATGATCACAATTTCAAAAATTTGCCCACAAAGAGACACCTTAGTAGTCAAAGCTTATGACTTCTTGCAAAAAGTTCTGAGTTCGAATCCTAAAATAGGTTAGGTGGGATTATGGAAAAGGAGATGATTACCTTCTATTTTGTAGTCCATTTTAATATCATAAGTAAAAAAAAAAAGGTTTCTTTCTTTATTAGCATCCCAATGTCTACTTTTCTCCAACAAGCTCACCATGTGAAGGTTTTGAAAAGGCCTACCTACCAGCCAACAAATTTGGTCCAAAACTATTTCTCTCGACGAAGGGCCCATATTGGGCTGTAAGTAGATTTAATCTGCCCATTAATAATTATACAGGGTCAGATTTCATTCTTTTTTTTAGCACAGCAATAATGCTAATGTGTTTTCGTTGCTGCTTTTCCTTTCCTCACATGCTTGTCTAGGATTTGGGTGGCCTTGTCATACAGCTCGTCCATCACATCTTCCCCAAACTGGTTTGAAACAATGGGCTAGCTCCGAAAAGGATCTATAGCATTTCATTCGACATTTTGGGCTCGGCAAAAAATTTTGATCACCAATATCCGATACAAAGGTGTCAATAAATTCGGTCGCCAATGAATCTTCTTTGTCTAACAAATATTGAACTTCATCTTTAGAAGGATTATTATATATATAGAAGGGTACATTGAAGGATTATACTCCTTAGTTCTTATGATGAACCCAAAATTATACTTAGGATGAATCCAAATCACTGTCGACATGAACTCAAGACCCAAATCAGTAAGTATTTGTTAGTGTAGACAATAATTAATCGAAACAGTTATAATTAAGCGCAAGTTATAAGTAATTAACCAGTGAACAATGTTAAAATATCGAACCGGTGACAGAACTTGATTATTGTTTCTTCATTTCATAAACTATAAACTATAGCAAAAAGATGAGACATTATTTAATCTTTTTGAGTACAAGAACAGTGCTAACTCCCATGGTTGATTCTTTTCCTAGTTTGGAATCCTCAACTATAATCTCTTTCACCTTATCATATAACTTGTCCATTATTTCTTCTCCAAATTGGTATGAAATAATTGGCTCTGTAAATGCTCTGAGATTTTTAGCTCTGGATTCTGGGGTGGATCGTGTTATGTCCAAAGTGTTTATTGCAATTATGTCTATAAACTCAGTCGTGAAAGAACCTTCTTTCTTCACTAAATCTTCAACTTCGTCTTTTGAGGCAATGTAGTAAGGCACATTAAAAGAGTCCAATTTCTCTTGGTCAATTAGTCCCTATGGAATGAATGAACAAAGATTTTGGGTTAGTGGTAAGAGTACCAACAAAAATTAAGGGGAAAAATGCAAATTCTGAGGCTTATTTTGGCCAATGAATTTGTATAAAGGCATAAATTAACACTTCATATTCTAAATATGTCCATTACACATCTGAACTTATAAAAGATAAAACAACCCTTTCTGGACTGTAATTGGTGTAAAAAATTGACAAAGTAACCATTTTAGACATAAATTGGGTATAGCTCTTAATTGTTAACAGAGCCGTGCCAATTTCAGTCAAGGGCTAATTTGTCCCTTTTTATATAAGTTCAGCTGTGTAATTGGCAAATCTTGAATTGCAAATGTTTTTTTTTCTTTTAACAAGGGAACAAAATCTCTATGACAAAATGAAGAGAGGCTGCCAAAACTGACATGATTTTCCATTACTGGTGAATGATAATTTATACAAGGTGAAGCTTCAATTAGCCCTGAAATCAAGGAGCTAAATCAAAGGGACAAGTCAACCAAGGATCAGGATTAGGAAACTAAATATTTACAATCAATAGAGAATCAACAATTAATAAGAAATCGTTGACTTCCTCTAATACGCCCCCTCAAGTTGGAGCATGGAGATTGCGAATGCCCAACTTGCTAGTAAGAAATTGAAATTGAGTATGTCCGAGAGCCTTGGTGAAGATGTCAGCTAGTTGAAGGTGTGAAGAGACATGTGATGTAGTGATGGAGCCAGATTTGATGCATTCCCGAATGAAGTGGCAGTCAATTTCTATATGTTTCGTGCGTTCATGATGAACAGGATTTGCAGCAATTACTTAAGGCAACACGATTGTCACAATAAAGGTTAGCAGGCATGGGAAGTTGAATTGTTAAATCATGAAGCAGAGTACGGAGCCAAGTAACTTCACAAGCAGTGGTAGCCATGGAGCGATATTCGGCTTCAGCGGAAGAACGAGACACAGTCGTTTGCTTCTTGGTTTTCCAAGAAATTGGAGAACAACCCAGAAGAACAAAATAGCCAGTAATGGAACGGCGTGTGAGAGGACAACCAGCCCAGTCTGAATCACAATAGGCTTGGAGACAGAAATCAGATTTGGAAGAAAGGAAGATACCTTGACCAGGGGCATATTTCAAGTAGCGCAAGACTCGAAGGGCTGCTACCCAATATCCATGTCGTGGTTGATGCATAAATTGAGAAAGAATATGGACTGAGTAGCAAATCTCTGGTCGAGTGATGGTTAAATAGATCAGTCTTCCAACTAAACGACGATAAGCACCAGGATCATCAAGAAGTGCACTATCATCTACCGCTAGTTTGTGATTTTGTTCCATGGGAAAGAGAACAGGTTTAGTTCCAAGCATACCCACCTCTTGTAAAATATCCAAGGCGTACTTACGTTGAGATAAGACTATGCCTTCAGGCGATCGAGCCACTTCTAATCCAAGGAAATATTTGAGAGGACCAAGATCTTTAATATGAAACCAAGCATCCAAATATTCCTTAAGGGCTTTAGTGTGTGAGCTGTTGTTGCTTGCAATAATAACATCATCCACATACACAAGTAAGGCAGTGAAAGAAGTGCCCTTGTGATGTAGAAAAAGAGATGAATCTGCCTTGGATTGGATAAAGCCAAAATTTAGAATTGCAGTAGAAAACTTAGCATACCATTGTCGAGATGCCTGTTTCAATCCATAAAGAGATTTATGAAGCCGACACACTCGATTTTCATTTGAGGACAAGTAGCCAGGTGGTGGTTTCATGTAGACTTCCTCATCAAGGTCACCGTGCAAAAATGCGTTATGAACATCAAGCTGGTGTAATTCCCATAACTTGGCAGCAGCAACAGCCAATAATGTTCTCACAGTGGTAAGTTTGGCAACCGGTGCAAAAGTTTCAGTGTAATCAAGTCCTTCAACTTGAGTGTATCCTTTGGCTACCAAGCGAGCCTTATATCGTTCAATTGTTCCATCTGAATGATACTTTATCTTGTAGACCCACTTGGATCCAATGGCTTTCTTGCCCGTAGGTAACTGCTCTAAAGTCCATGTATGGTTTTATTCAAGTGCTTCTAATTCCTTTTTCATGGCCTCCTGCCAATGAGTGTCTTTAATGGCCTGCTTATAAGAGGTTGGCTCATCATGTTGAGTGATGGCCATGAGAAAACTAGTATGTGGTGAATTAAATTTGGAATATGAGAGAAAATTAGCGAGAGGATAGGACATACCTGAGGAAGCATTGTTGGAAGAGGTGGGAGTAGACTTATTATTTCCTGGTAAATCGACATGAAAGTTATGATAACGGGATGGCAATTTCCTTACACGGACTGGTCGATTTTCTTGTGGTATGGTAGGAGGTGTGTTAGTATTTGTGGTGTCATTGGAATCTAAGATTTCTGGAGTGTGGGTCATCATGGTTGTGGTATGGGGAGCTGAATCAAGAGACATAGAGTCGGTGTCATCAAAGATAGGCAAAGGTATGGGAGTGATGGTTGATGTATTGTGATTTGAAGAATTTTTGTCTTGAAAAGGAAAAATGTGTCCATAAAACACTACATCCCTAGAAGTGAAAATTTTATGTGTGGTTAAATCATAAACTTTGTATCCTTTTTGACCATGAGGGTATCCAAGAAAAAGACAAGCAGTGGCACGCGCATGGAATTTATCTCTTGATCGTGGAATGACAGATGTGTAACAAAGACATCCAAAAACACGAAGGTGAGAATAGCTAGGTTTTCTAGAAAACAAAACCTCATAAGGACTTTTTCCAGACAATAGAGGTGTTGGAACGTAATTTATCAAATATGTTGCTGTTAAAACACACTCTCCCCAAAATTTAATGGGTAAATTAGCTTGAAACCTTAATGCTCTAGCTACTTCAAGGATATGTCTATGCTTACGCTCCACTACTCCATTTTGTTGGGGCGTGGAGACACAAGAAAATTGAGTTAAAATACCATTTTGTTGACAAAAAAGTTGAAAATTTTGATTTGTAAATTCAGTACCATTGTCACTACGAATTTGTTTCACTGCTTTTCCAAATTGTTTAGCAACCATAGCTATGAAAGAAAGCAACCAAGTATAAACTTCTGTTTTGGTTTTCAGCAAATAAACCCAAGAGGTTCTTGAAAAATCATCCACAATGCTTAAAAAATAATGAGCATTAGACAAAGATGGGGTGTGATATGGTCCCCAAACGTCACAATGGATTAATTCAAAAGCTTCATGTGTTTTGATAGAACTAATTGGAAAAGGCGGTCGAGTTTGTTTTGCACGATGGCAAGAATCACAACATTTATTGAAAGACTTAACAGGAAAAGGACCTAAATCATTAAGAAGAGACAACCTATCAAAAGACAAATGTCCAAGGCGTCGATGCCATAAAATGAGTTGAGAATCACGGCTAATGCTAGTAGCAGCAATGGGAACTTTGATCGCCTGAAAATAATAAAGTCCATCTCGCAATTCACCCATCCCAATCAGCTTCCTCGTGGCTAGGTCCTGTAGGGTACAAAAGGTAGGAAAAAAATGAGCAACGCAATTCAAAGCTTGAGTTAATTTGCTGATAGAGATGAGATTGCATGAGAAGGAAGGTATATAAAGGACATCATTTAAAGTAACAAGAGAGTTAAGAGGAACATCTCCACAAGATTTGGCTGGCACAAATGAGCCATCTGGAATTTTAATAGGTGAAAAATGAGGTACTGTTTTATGAGAAGTAATGGCACTTTTATGGCAAGTCATATGATCAGAAGCACCTGAATCCAAAATCCATTCAATTGCAGTATTGGACAGAGAAGTTGCCTTACCCGCAAAGTTGGCCGTAGGAATCTGAATCTTGTCAAGATTAAGCATAGAGATGAGTTGGGCATATTGCTCACTTGTCAACCCATTAATTGGTACATTGTTATTACCACTAGCAGTCTCCATATGCTGTGCAGTGTTGGCTGCCTTGGTTTTGGATGGCTTTTTCCCTTTGTCCCACCATTCAGGATAGCCAAGCAATTCAAAACAAGAGTCTTTCGTGTGTCGAGTCTTTTTACAATGTTCACAAAACAGCTTGGAGAGATCACGGTTGCTTGCAGGTTTACGATTAAAATTGCTTTTGTTGGCGTTATTGGTCATGAACGCTGCTCCTTCAACAGAGGGTAAGCGTGATGCTGCGACTAGTTGTTGTCGCTCCTCTTGTGCGACAAGCGCATAAGCACGAGACAAAGAATGCAATGGATCTGTATTCAATATTTGAGAGTGCACCACATTATATTTTTCATTTAGGCCCATTAAAAATTGGTGTACCTTTTCTTTCTCCCTTTCTGCAGCAAGTCCCTTTGCAGATCCACAAGTACATGGAGGAATATGTGAATATGTGCCGAGTTCATCCCAAATCCCTTTTAACTTGGTGTAGTAGGCTGAAACAGACATGCCTTGTTGCAAGGTATTCACCATCTCAGTCTTTAGTTGATGAATACGAGCAGCGTTACCTTGTGAGAATCGTTCTTCAAGGTCATTCCACATCTCTTGTGCTGTCACACAATATGCTACGCTGTCATGAAGAGTAGGATGAAGGGCATTGAAAATCCAAGAGATCACCATGGAGTTGCATTTGACCCAAGAAGATTCTTCTTGTGAGCCAAGCGATGGGCGTGGAACAGATCCATCCACAAACCCAAATTTGCTTTTCGCTTGAAGTGCGTTCGTCATCGCTCGACGCCAAGTTGGATAGTTCTCTTCTTTGAGAAGACATGTTACTAGTGTTGTGCCTGGATTATCAGAGGCATGAAGAGCATATGGTGAAGAGATATCATAGGTAGTTTGGGAAGTTGTTGATTGGGTTTTTGGATGGGAGGAAGAACTGTCTTCCTCCATTGTGAAAGGAAAAAGAAAAAAATAAAATAAAAATCCTAGGATCTTTTCTGCTCGGATGCCATGACAAAATGAAGAGAGGCTGCCAAAACTGACATGATTTTCCATTACTGGTGAATGATAATTTATACAAGGTGAAGCTTCAATTAGCCCTGAAATCAAGGAGCTAAATCAAAGGGACAAGTCAACCAAGGATCAGGATTAGGAAACTAAATATTTACAATCAATAGAGAATCAACAATTAATAAGAAATCGTTGACTTCCTCTAATACTCTATTAAGCCAAATTCAGGACATTTCACCTGTGAAACCATGTAGGAAATAGCATCGGCTAGAACTTCCCAAACATAGCAGCCATCTCTATCTGCAGGATCTTCGGTTTCACGACCATGAATTATCAACACCATGCGACCATTAGTTACCATCTCCAGCGACCGACATTTCAAGAACGAAAGGAAGTCTTCTTGGAATTGAGAAAGGTATGCTTTGCTAACTGCAGGAAGACTGGTTTTTGATATGTAAATCTTCCCTTTGTTTAGTGGTAACCCCTCTTCATTAGTCAATTTTGGTACCTTTTATAATACAAGAAATTTTCGTGTCAGTATTAATTTTTCGAATAAAACAAGTTGAAATATGTAAAATTTACCTTGGAGAGCCAATGTACACTATAAGAGGAATGCAAAAAATGGATGGAATTCTTAGGGAAAAGCCTGCCATGGAAGGAACCGGGAGCACCCATTGCAAAGCATGAAACAACATTCTTATATTTTTCTTGAATGACAAGTAACCCATTGAAAAGAGTGTTAAAATCATTCCCCACCAAATCATTCAAGTAAAATTGGATTTCTGGGATTTGGAATCCCAATTCCCTACAATTCTTGACTGTGCTCTCAATCACTGTTGACATTACTGTAAAAGTGTTTGGACCTGCAGCACACCCCAAATCAGCCACATTGAGAACTTCAAATTGACTTGAACAATTTTCCCTGATGAAAGATTGAATTGCATTGAAAACTATTGGCTGGGTTATAGCTGCAACTTTTTGCTGCAATTCAAAGAAAATCAACAACATCAAAACTTTTGACTTTGTAAAAGAAATAATATTACAAAGAAATAATATATGATGAAATAAACAAAAGGGTATTTAGAGATCAGACCGTATATCCAGAACTCTTGACATAGCTATTTTCTCCATCTCCTTTGTTCATAAACAGCATTTCCTTCACCTCCTTTGCCATTTTTTTCTCCCTTGTTTTGCAATCTAATTAAATTATAATTAATAATTAATTAAGCTGTTTTTATACTTAGAATCTAAGCACTTATATGTTTGAAATATATGTGTGGAGGTAATATCAAACACGTCACCCTTTTTATACAGTTTCTATACCTCTTGCCGACAAGTCACCACTGCAAAGTTGATTGATATATTTAATTTGAATTATTACTTTTGTCGTCTTCTTTTTAGATCATGACCGCCTAATTAGATCATAATATGCCTTTGACTTGTAAATTTTAGATCAAGCTTTTACTTTATTTTTATTTATTTCTGGTTTATTAATTCAATTACACAAATTGTTGAGGCATTTTATTAGATGGTGAAACGTGAAACTTAAGGGGTCGTTTGACATCGTTTTTGTTACGCTGTCAGTTTTTTGAAAACAAAAACATGTTTAGATATATACAATTTTGTTGCATGTTTTTAAATAAAGAACTTAAAAATATTGGTTAAAAAGCATTTCTGTTACTGTTGTTCATTAGTGTGTTTCTGTGTTTTGAAAGTGTTTTGGAAAAACATGAAAATACAAAATTCCTACTTCCACTTTTTTTCCAAAATATTGATTCTGTTTCCAAAATTTTTAAAAACAGAAACAGTCTACCAAATGTGTTTTCACTGTTTTGTTTCCAAAAACAGAAAATTGGCAACAGAAAACAAAAACAATACTAAACGCACCCTAAAATTCTAGCTTTGGGAGTATTGGGTTGAGATCCTTAGATAGATAAGGGAATATTATATACATCATGACTTTTGAATTTTCATTTTGTAGCTTATGCCATGCATATGGAAAAATAATACTTGATAATAAGATAATAAAGTAAAAAGGATCTCGTTATCGGGCATTTGGTGTAGAATGATTCTAAGTTTCAGTAGTTAGGATTCGATCCCTGGCAATCTCAACTATAAAAAACAGACCTCTGAATTAAATTTTCAAATTGTCAATTTATAATGTTACCTTTTTTAAATTAATCAATCAAACTCTTTTTTAAAATTAAAGCTTGTGCTAAACTATATCAATTCTCCCTCTCCTACCCCATCAAGATATTCAACTTCTTGCATTAATAGAGTCTTAATTAATAATATTATTATATTATTATATATATAGTTTTAGATCTAGATTGTGCTATACAAAAAGGATGAGCTTAATTGATTAATTAGCTATAGCTTTAAAACCAGAGACTCTTTTATGGTAGTATATAGTATATGGTCCATTGATCCTGGAGTTTATCCCCTTTTATAAATTAACTAACCAAAAGATATACAAAATGAAAAGATGAGTGATTATTATCTATGATATTTTCTAGAAAACCTGATCCTTTTTACACGTTTACTATTCTAAAATACCTTATTTTGGAGTTAAGAGTACCTCCTCAATTCTTAAACAAACAAGAGGTCAAATCAAGTGATAAGCGGTTTATTTCAGCTTAAGTAGGATCAGGTTCGAGACATTGCATACGCAGCTATGCTTGTTGATAGACTTACCCAGCAAAACCAAATATACGACGCAGGTCGGAACTGAATTAGTCCGAACGGAATAAAAAAAAATGAAAGAAAATAAGTAAATTGCTAATTCATATAAATCTTGCGGTCTTGCCTCAAAAAAGGGCTAGCCACCTTTTAATTGGGCTTAACGTCGAAATTACCCAAAACAAAATAATTCCACTAGACAAAACTCAGCATGAGCCCAATTGAAAAAAGCCTTATACTTTTTATTTAGACTACAGTAGAACATTTCTCCTTATTCCTCTCAGCAAATTATCAAATATTAAAATTATTCATGGCAATAAATAGTTTGATTCTTCGGCTGAATCACTGTCCTTGAAATACTTGGATGAACCCAAAATTATACTTGGGTGGTCAGATAATTTCTTTCTTTTTAAGCACAGTAACAATGGCAATATGTTTGGTTGCATCTTTTCCTTGCTTCATATCGTCGGTTAGAATTTGAGTGGCCTTATTATAGAGCTTGTCCATCACCTCCTCGCCAAACTGATTTGAAACAATGGGTTCCGAAAACGACCTAAAATTCTTCATTCGCAATTCCGGACTAGGCCAAAAACTTTGACCTCCAATCTCCAATGCAATTGTGTCCATAAATTCGGCTGTCAATGAATTTTCTTCGTCTATCAAATGCTGAATTTCGTCTAAGGAGGGATTATAGTAAGGCACATTTAATGAGTCCAATTTTTCGTCGTCAATCAATCCCTATAAACCAAAATGATTTAAAATAAGCAAATCATGGTTAAAAATTTGATAAAAATTAATTATGCTTAAATTTCAATACCTGAGAAACTAAGTAGGACGAAGCTTTGGCAAGAACTTCCCAAAAGTAGTAGGCGTCTTTATCAACGGGATCTTTAGATTGACGTCCGTTGAAAATTAAGACCATTCGACCATTGGGGGCCAGCTCTTGAGACCGAAATTTCAAGAGTGAAGAAAAGTCTTGTTGAAATTGGGAAAGGTAAGCCTTAATTACTGCAGGAGGGCTGGTTTTTGAGATGTAAATCTTCCCCTTGTTCAATGGTGCTCCAACTTCGTCAATGATATGTGGTGCCTTCAAGTAATTTGTTCCAAATACTTAATCAATAATCAATCTTTTAATTTTTCGCTTATTAGCTCTTTTGCTCCATGAAGCCACATGAACTCTCAAAGTGAGGTCATTTTTCCCACTAAACTATAATTTAGGACAAAGTATTCTCTAAACTTCGAGAATATGAGACATGTCACCCCTCCCAAGATCGAAGCAAGTCACATAATTAAACATTTGTTAACCTTTTACTGTATGGCTGACTAACGTCTGTTAACTTCTATTTAACAGACCTATCACATGGCCAACCACATCGACACAGAAGGTGATGTGTCTCAAATTTTAGAAATGCAGGAGGTAAAATGTCTTTATTTTAAAAGTTTAGGGGCAAAAGGGCTAATAAACCTTTAATTAATTTTGCACTATTGATAAAGTTGCTAACTTAATTTTAATATTTAGAAAGTTTTTGATGAATAAATTAAGGGTAAATATTGCACCTTAGAGAGCCAATGCACTGCATAAGAGGAATGGACAAGGTGCATAGATTCCCGAGGGAAAAGGCGACCATGAAAGGAACCAGGAGCACCCAAAGCAAACCATGTAACATCCTTATGTTTTTCTTGAACAATTGATAATCCCTTGAAAAGTGCATTAAAATCATTCCCAACCAAATCATTCAAGTAAAATTGGATTTCCGGAACTTGATGATCAATTTTTGATTCCTTGGATTTTCTCACTATGCTCCGAATTACAGTCGACATGAACTCAAGAGGTAGGGGACCGAAAGCACACCCCAAATCAGCTACATTAAAAACTTGATGAACATTTGGAAACTTTGAAAAACTTTCGGTGAATGCAGATTCAATTGCCTTTTCAACTGTTTTCTGGGTTTTGGCTGCCACTTCTACCTACAAATTGGAAAGAAAGATTGAAAATTAACTATATATTTGTATAATGATTAAGCATATAAAAAGAAAAGAAAAAGTATAGATTATGTGGAGACCGAGACGAATGCATTTTGTGCGTAGCCATTTTCTCCTCCGGTTTTCATGCAGAGTACTTTCTTCACCTCCATTGCTAGATTTTACTTTCATTGTGGATCAATCTCCCAATGTATATATATGTAGATGAATAGATTTGGCATTTCTTGAGAGATTTGGCATTTTGAACAAGTCACCCTTCTTAATTAGACATTTTCTAATTAATGGCGAAGTTAATTAGAAACATGGAGAGAGTATTACTTGATAGATACGGCTTTGAGAATAGTTTAATGGCGAAGTTAAGGAAACTAAATTCATTCATTAAAAAAAAAATCAACGTGTCCTTGCTAATCCCAATTACGTATCCAAACCTAAGTCTTAGGATATTTACAATATTTTAATTATATATATGCCCCATTAATCAGGACATTGACCCAATAAACTATATTTTATTTTAATTAAAATTGACCAAATCAAAACAATTTAGAGATCTATTTCCAAAAAAACCAACAATTTATATATATATATATATATATAATGGCGTATCTAGAAATTTTTTCTAGGGTGGGCACAATATATTTTATATAGACTTGTATTATAGTTTTGATATGAAAAACTTGTAAAAAAATTCCTTAAAAATAAATTCTACAATTGGGGCAACGCATTATGCTTGTGGAGTCTCTACTCTCTACACAAGTGGATAATGGGTTTTTTTTTTATGTTTTTGCTATTTATTTGGGAGAATTCAAGTAAATACACATTTTTATTAGTGTTTCATATGGTCCAATGGGCACTTAACATTATTTAATCTAATTAGGGTGGGTACTCCCAATAATTTGGGGTGGGCATCCATTTAAAATATGCATAAATATGCATAAATAATTTCGGTCCAATGGGCACGTGCCCACCCTCCCACCCTCCCATGACTATACATCCGCCCTTGTATATATATACCAGTAATTTGCCACGTGTTTCGCATGTGGGATGGAAGTTTTGATTAAAACATATTTTAAGTTAGATATTGTGTAATATAATGTTAATGTTAATTTTGAAAAGATTAAATTTCTCTAAAGTTTTATAAATTATTGAGAATAAATTAATCACTTTTTTGTTTCATATTTTTTGAATTAATTTCTAATTAAATCGAAATAAGATTCAGATGCACGTAAAAACAAATCTTTAATCCAATGTGACTGAGATTTGATTAGATAAATAAAGATATTTCAAGGAGTCTCAGTGCCAAAATCATGCAAAACAAAGCCGTGGCCCCGAAACACGTTTTTAGCCAAAAACTGTGATGGTTAATACATGATTTCGGCTAAAATTTTGCAAAAATTGACCCGAAAGATATTATCTCAATTTTTTCCTAAATACTCAAAAAAATATATAATTTGACATCAAAAAGATTGAAGGGCTTTTCATGCTTCTAATATTGTTTTTCCAATTTTTCCGAATTAATTTCTAATTAAATCGAAACAAGATTTAGATGCTCGTAAAAACAAATCCTTAAATACAATGTGGCTGAGATTTGGTTCGATAAATATAGATATTTCAAGGAGTTTTGGCACAAAAAATCATGCAAAACTGAGTCGGGTCCCGGAACGCGTTTTTAGCCAAAAAACCGTGATGGTACACGATTTCGGCTAAAATTTTGAAAAATTGACTTGAAATATTTTTCTCAAATTTTAGCCACAATATTCCTAAAAAATATATAATTTAACACTAAAAAGTTTAAAGGGCTTCTCACGCTTCTAATATCGTTTTTCTTTTTTTTTTTCAAATTAATTTCTAATTAAATCGAAACATGATACAAATGCTCGTAAAAGCAAATCCTTAAATTCAATGTGGCTAAGATTAGGTTAGATGAAAATAGATATTTCAAGGAGTTTTTCCACCAAAAATCATGCAAAACTGACACGGGTCCCGGAATGCATTTTTACCCCAAAAA
The DNA here is from genome assembly GCA_001974805.1 of Corchorus capsularis. Lineage (NCBI taxonomy): Eukaryota > Viridiplantae > Streptophyta > Magnoliopsida > Malvales > Malvaceae > Corchorus > Corchorus capsularis. The sequence continues at coordinate 30,431 of AWWV01009059.1, forward strand.
CCGTGATGGTACACGATTTCGGCTAAAATTTTGTAAAAATTGAGCCGAAATTTTTTTCCTCAATTTTTAGCCACAATACCCATAATATATATATATAATTCAATGCCAAAAATATTAGAAGAACTTTCACGATTTTAATATCGTTTTTTATATTTTTCTGAAATAAATTCTAATTAAATCAAAACAATATCATTCAGATGCTCGTAAAAACAAATCCTTAAATTCAATATGGTTGAATTTTGATTAGATGAATATAGATATTTAAAGAAATCTCGGCGCAAAAAATCATGCAAAACTAAACCGAGGCCCCGAAACGTGTTTGTAGCAA